>JACMIG010000611.1:12403-28832 GCA_014805385.1 Levipalatum texanum
CCTACCTTAACCCGACGCCAAACGGCATAATGCTAGATAGTACAAGGGCACTATCGGATATCTTCCACTTTTTAAATTTTTCAATTTGGTCAAGTGGCTCCTGAGTTACAGGCAAAAATGTCGATCCTGCACTTCTAGGAAGCTCTAAAGTACACCCACTTTGGCAGAGTGCTGTTCAGGTACCCCCAGGTGGCTAGGGCCGACCTACGGTGCATTCAACTTTCCAACACCTAGGGTCCCTACACCCAACATATGAACACCGCTGGTCAAGGTTTTTGCATTGTTCGCCTAGCTGGTCGATCCTTACGCGAACGGACTCATATAACGATAGTTCTTCTTCAACAGCCGAGTCAATCCACGATACTAATTATGTTGGGCGGAATCGCATTGACTGTTCTAGTGGTCATCACCGTCATCGTATTGCTTATTCTTCGATTGACAGTAAGTTCTATTATTGTCCGGTATTCTAGTGATGCGGAGCGAACTACCTTCGCGGTAAGCAGCGTAGTGATCTATCTTCTGCGGCAGAAGATAGATCACACGCTGTTTACCGCGAAGGTAGTGTGCGCGTCGCCTCCGCATCACTATAATACCGGACAATAGCTCGTGAATAAACATGAGACTTTCAGCCGGAGAAAAATCCTCCTGGAAAGGCAAAACGTAACTCTCCGACCGAAATCTCCTTTCCGAGCCGGCCTCCATCTATCGACATTCAAGCCCATGAGCCATTAGTTTCACCCCACTACGGTTAGCTGCGACCGCAATCTTTAACTGTTCGACACTCTCGCAGATATCATTGACTTAACCTTGCTCTCAACATGAAGAAGTGGAGCAGAAGTCGTTGAGTTGTCGTTGCTTGATACAAAATAAATGAGAGAATGAGTCAGTTTCGTTTCAGCGCATGATAAACTTGTACCCGAATTAAACCCAGTTTACGTACATATTTCTGAGACAACAGGTAAACTGGGTAATTTAGGTTTTCTCGCCCGAAGATACAACTTTCTGGGTGTAGAGCATTGCGACTCTTAAACTTGTAGATTCAGTTCTGAAACTTGGGAATAGAATACCTAATCTACGGATGTAGATACAATGCACATCTTCACTAACTTACGGAATCGCTCCTCAAGACCTGGGACCTTGACCAAACGACTTTGGGTCCTCGTCCGGGGAATGGGATTCCTGATCCACGTATATACGACTACATAAAGGAGTGTTTGTCTCTCTGTGCGCTACGGCACATGGACAGAATGGTCCTTGAGTCTCGGGACCTTGACAAAACGACTTCGGATCACGAGAAAACTTCTACCGTAACCGCTACCGTGAAATATCCCGTGACCGAAAACATAGAATCCTAATTTGCTGTAGATAAAATGTATCTACAGCAAATTTACGGAATTGGTCCAAAAGACCTGGGACATAGAAAAAGCGAGCGGTAGAAAAAGCCGCGAGCCTGGCACATGTTTTGACGTCCTGTGCCATCATCCTGGCGAGTGTGGACTGATTTCATAAAATGCAATGGAAGTTACCTCGGGACCTAAAATCGTTTGGTCAAGGTCCCAGGTCTTAAGGACCGATTCCTTAAATTAGTGTTCATTCACGTATGCATCTGCATCCTTGGAACAGGTATTCTATTCCCCGGTCGCGGGTTAATGTAGAAGTTGCCGGGACCCAAAGTCGTTTACTCAAGGTGCCGAGGCTCTAGGACGAAAGCTGGACAATGTCGTTGTATCTCTTCCTTCTCTCCATCTCCCCCTGGTCCCTTGTGCTCGAAATCATTTCTGTATCACGAGAACCCAGCCGAACACGTGGTGTGATCAGGAGCCTTTTCGCAAACGACACTTTCACCCGGCCGCTAACCACTCACCTTTATCATTGCCACTCTCATTTTCTCTAGCCGATTTCGATTGATCTTCTAACTTCGTTAGGTGCATTTCTATCCAGGGGATTGCTACTTATTCTTTCCGTGACATTTTCGCTCTCTGTAGGTGTTTCCGCCAATAGAATATGGGTCGTTTGGCTGAGAGGTTGTCCTCGAATCAGTTTATTGCTGTCCGCCCGTGTTTCCATCGCATGCCAGACTGTTAAGGAAAGAGAGACAATGCCCCTCTGCATATTTACATCGGGCCTCCCCACCCACCCTATCAACTCCTACATATATAAAAGGCGTGTTTGTGTGAGTGAGTCACGTTTGTATGCGTCACGTATGTAGTTTGTAGTCTAGAGCATATCTCAGTGTAGGAAGGTGCTCCAGACTTCGGACCTTGACCGAACGACTTAGGGTCCCGAGGCAACTTCTACCGTACCCGCGACCGGGAAATAGAATACCTAATCCACGGTTGTTAATTTACGGAATCGGTCCACAAGACCTGGGACCTTTACCAAACGACTTTGGCTGCGTGCAGCTGGTTACCCATATGTCCATTGTGTCCATTCAACCTCTTGTTTCAATTCACGTCCTTCATTGAATGGGATCTGATCACCCACTCCATTTTTCACTGAACTTCAGCCAGTTGTTCATTCCGCGGCTCTTTTTTTATCGCTTCTGTTCTTTTGACACGTCAGCTTGGTATTTGGTCGTTTACATTCATTTTCCCAGGAGGGCTTGCTCGCCAAACAATCATAAATGAGAACGGAGAGGGAGAGCGCCGCTCGAATCTCGTTTAAACTGGCTAAACCTTGCTCACTTCGCGTGGATGAATTGATCGGGAGACATCTAATTCGCAAAATCACACCTTATGAGGCAGATCGGAATACCAATCTCGCATTCCTCTTCTCATGTCTGGTCCGACACTGCAACATCGCCACCAAGTTCCACCACCACCTTTTTCTCCTTCCCTCCGCCCATCCCCATTGCCCCATTCTCCTCTTCCCATCTCCCCCCCTCTATTCGCTTCCCACACGTTATTTTTACCATGCCTAAATTCTGCGAGAAAACGTTCATATTATGCGTGTAATCGCTGACATTTCAGGATTCCTACGCAATCCGCGAATCGAATGACGGGACACTAGCTGATTTTCACAAGAACAATCCATTAAGAACGACAATAATGTATGTGGCAGCTGATTCTAGTTACCATGTCAAAACGAGAGAAAACGCCAAAACATGTTTTAGTGCCCAAATCTACAATGCTCAAATCACTCTAAAACTTTACAGGGTCGAGTAAGAACTTGTGCTCCTTCATTTAAAGGTCGCGAATCGCTCGTAATATGTCCAACTCGAGCCTGTCGAGCGTGATTTTGGAGTGATTTTGTTCAAAAGGGGAATTTATGAACTATTGTTAAAATGAGATCCAGCAAGAGTAGCGAGAAAGAAAACGGACAGCGCGACCGGCGGTCGTTTCCAAATGACGAAGAATCGTACGCCTCATTTTTCAGGACGACGGTGTGAAGAAGCCCAACAAGCGCGCGAAAGAGACAACCGCCATCGGGAAGGTAAGATTCTGTTTTTTTTTCGAAAAATATTGGTACCATGGGGTACCAATATTTTTCGAAACATGTGTATTGATCTACTGTAATTTGAACTTTGGGATACGTTGGAGGAACGTGGGTGGGCCTGTTCTTGCGTATCTCGCCTCCGGTAGATCAAACGGGCATTATGCATATTAAGATCGGAAAAAAATTTGTCACCTCGTGGATTCACCACAATACAAATTACACGAATTTACGAGATAAACGGGGCACGACAGATGAAATTACAGGTTTGCACTGGAGCATGCGTCGAGGGAGTCCGCAACCCAATGTACTACAACGTCGACACCGATAAGCCCATCCTGAAGAGTGGCCAAAAACAAGCCCTCATGCGCATCGAAATCCCCAAGGCCTTCAAGTGATTTTTTTATGTCGTTCTATATAATTTTAAGTTTAATTCATTTCTCATCCACTATCAAAGCATTCATAGCGTCCCCACATTAGTTAGAAGCTTTTCCCGATCTGTCTACGTGCTTGCCATCCCCCTTAGCCTCAATGTAGAAATAGAACGAATATAGAGCATTACAAACCCATTGTCTTTTAGTAATTGCGCATTTTGTTTGGAGATAAAAGAAATGTCGCCTCATTTTTGAACTGAAAACTGACTAGGATAGTTGGGGGGGAGGGTGGAAATGTTACAGCCGCATGAAAGCGGACGTTCATCGAAGACGTCGCAACTGTCTGCGACGTAGTGGTGGATGTAAATGGAGTCGGGCCTCCCAATGTTCTCTATTTCGAAGTCCCTCTTGATCTGTCCTTGATGGTGCAGACTGTCTGCCAAGGGTGTCATGGCGGTCGTCAAGGCCGGGTGCTGTTCATAGAGAGAAGGCCCGTCGATGACTTCCATGGTCATTCCACCTCGCACTTCTTCCGACGTTGCAATGAACTCGAAGAAAAGACGGAACTGCTAACAACGTAGCTTGTGGTATCCGTCACTCGGTGCCCCCAAGTCTTCTACGCAAACGTGATCGTTCGTCCGAGGGAGTCTTCGGGGGAATTCATTCGGCCAATCCTTTGAGCGACGGATCTATGGCGAACTGATCCTATTTAGGTCTTGAAATGCGATATGGCCCTCACCCACATCCTCCCCCAAACCTGCTCCTTTCATTCCATATTTTAACGCCCTCACTTGCAGTCTTGACCGATTTGGCCGAGGGACGATCTGTTTGCCCGTCTCTCTTTTCACAAATTCCACCGTCTTTTAGCATGAATTTCCTATCTGCTTTTGATGTTCAAAGCATTGGGATATTAATTTTATAGCGGAAGGCGTATGGATATAACCTCGAAGAAGTTAAATAATTGATAATTTGGAAGATAAATGTGATGAAGGGGGAGGAGAAGGGGGGAAATAATTATCTGGCGTCGTGCGAAAAGGTTCCTTCTCATGACTGTGTAACCGCAGTTCGGGCAGTGCACCTCCTTCGGCCCCATTCCCGAGTTGTTGCTGCTCGAACAGCCGCCCAGAAGTCTGTTAGAGCTTAGAAGAATCTAATAGTAAATTAGCAGGTAGGAGGATTGACCTTGGATCGCTTCTTGACTTTGATGTGGTCTTCATCTGGTTGAGCAGGAATTCTCATGGTTTTTTGCGCTCCGTCCCGAATTTTAGATTCCTGTACCCGCGCTTCTTCGCTGGGTTGTAGATCTTCATCAGCACGTAATTCTAAAATTCTGCTCTTTTTATCCTCATTCGCCCTTCCGTTTAGATGAGAAATCATTACCATGTTCGGAGATTTGCCTCAAGCGTCGAGCCGTTCTAAGCGTGCCGTGGATTACATAGGAATCCTGAAAGTAACTATTAACATCGGAAAATTTAAAAAAAAGGGTTTTTTTGCGAATAGGAGTGAAAATGAAGGGAAGTAGTCACAGTGGAGGAGAGTGGAGAAGAAAATGGGAGAGGGGAGATTATAGGGGCGGGGCGAGGGGAGTTAATCAGAAGAGTAGTGTCGGGAGAGGCCCACCTGCCCCTTATGAGGCAGGTGGGCCTGCCGCCACCTGCCTTATAATCAGCCGCCGGATACGAGGCACTATGGCTGGGATTAAGGCCGGTGACCAATTCATGGAGAGAGCCAGGCCATGCAAGAGGGAAACTAGATTCTCGAGAGACGAAAAATCGACTAATTGCCAAAACAGTTGTAGAAATCAATCGCAGATTCATGAGGGATTAGTGGAGATTAATCGGTTCAATGTTCGGTGGCGGGTGACCGACAGTTTGGAAGAAATGACATGCCAGCCGCTCTGCCCTTTTAATTGGTAAAGGTAAAAGGTAAAGGTTCGTCCCTGACAGACTTTCCACAGGTCCTGGACGGCCAGGTCCCTCGAGAGCATTTCCCAACCGTCGTTGCTCAACCGTTTCTCCGGTGGTATTACCTGCGTGATCTTGTCACTACCGATTCAGATTTCTGGCACTTCGGTGGGGTGGCCGCGGACGGAATTGAACCGGTGATGGAATGTCTGGGAGGGTAGCTGTCTACCACTGCACCAGTCTTGCGACTTCCCTTTGCCAGCCGTTTCTTTATATCTCGGCGTCTCTACTCTCCTCCACCACTCTGCAAATCTTGTCGACGTTCTCATCCATTACTCGATCGTCGTCCTCACTCGCCATCTCCCCCCACCAAGTGCCCTGTGGTGAATCCCGAGAATATTCCACGGTCATAATGAAATTAACTAGTGCAGCATGAACGCGATACGTGTGATATCTCCAAGTAATGTTGTTCTCCCACAAACAGTGCACAGCGCTCAAAATAGGGTTCCCCATTTCATCAGATCCTTCTACCGCCGTCCCGTGCAGCCTTCCACCAACATTGAGGACGGACGATGTGTTGCGCTTCTTTATTTTACTGATCCTCTCCCTTCTAATTAGATATTCAAAGCTTTCCGATTTCAATTTTATTGCAGATAGCTTGTGAAAGTGGTCATGACGAAGCTTGAAAGTAAATGTGGGCGGAATGAGGGAGGAAGGGGAGGAGTAGAGGACGAAGGGTGGGAGCGGAGTTCCAATTTGAATCACCCTGCCCTGCTGCCGCATTTTTCTCGGCGCACTCTGCTCCTGTTCCACGAGATGTCACGAGAAGCGCTCCTAGCTCTGAATTAATATTCTTGGAATTTGCCAATTAATTATTTGGTATCGTGCCAAAACGTACCGTCTGCATTTATGTAACCGTCACTCTTGGCGCAAGTGCCGATGACCGCCACGCACCTATCGAAGTGTTCCAGGATGCGCTTGATCCACATAGGAGCTGCACTCTCCTGAACAATTATTTTTGGAAGTTCTTCTCAATGTTTTCTGGGGAGTTGCCCAAGAAAAAAGGTTGTTACGTCTGCATTTGAGATCGTGTCAGGCGATAGACGTCCTGGTAGATGGTGCACCATTCCTTGCCGCACGTGCTCTGGCCACGCTGAAAAGAGACTCTTATTTCTCTCCTTCAGTCCCTTTCTCCATAGATGAAAATCCTCACCATTCCATTATAACCCTTATTCGGAGATCCGCATCTAGTTTTCAGCTGTTCTCATCGTGGCGTGGATTACATATTGGTTGGCACCACGGAACTTGTAAATCGTTCCGTGCTCGCACTGTCGTTAGCAGTTCCTACATGTGAACTAAACACTTGGAGCGCATCGAATACGCTTGGACACGGTTTATAGAGTCGTACCCAAGAGAACGCGATGCGCTCCAACTTTTTAGTTCACAGGTAGGAACCGCTAACGACAGTGTGAGCGCGGAACGATTTACAAGTTCCGTGGTGCCAACCAATAGGAATCCTAAGCATTGCCATTAATATCGGAAAAAGCAAGAAAGTCTTATTGCGAAATGGAACGGAGCAAAGAAAGCAGTTTAAGAGTGGAGGTGGGTGGAGAAGGAAAGTGGAGAAGGGAGATTGGAGGGGCGGAGGGACGAGGGGAGAGGTGGAGGGAATGTGAGAAGAATGAGTGAAGGGGAGCAGAAGAGAAGATTAACGAGAGAGTGGTTTAGAGGAGGCCCACCTGCTCACATCAGACTCAAATATAAGGAAGCATGCCGCCGAATGCGTGGCACAGCCGCATGGATTAAGACCCCCTCAAAGGGAGGTTCGAGTAAATAGCTCCCCTTTGAATGAAGCGCTATCCCGCCCTGCTATTCGTATCCGTCCATTCTGGGTGGGCATCAACTAGTCCAATTCCACTCTATCGCTGACCAAGAGATGACCGCATCCGGCCAACAAAACGGGCGTTGTTCTATGGCCCGCTCCAAATGTGAGGGGAGCTGACTGGACTACTGATGATTCAGCCACTTTTCAGATATGGTAGTCGAAATCGAGTAGAGAACGAATGACTAGGACACCGTTAGCTGCTCATCCGCCCTTCTCCTTCGCTACATTTCTAGATTATAACGAACAGTTGATGCGACGGCTACGTACTCGAAACGCAAGTAATGAAGGAGCCTTGGCTTGTGTCCTTCCACAAACTAATAGGCCTCGTGATGCCGAAGGAGGGTATATCTCGTGCACGATGATTGCCAGTAAGGGGGCCATGAGGGCAACCGAAATATTAAATGACGTCATCTTCGCCTGGGTGATGGGGATAGCAATGCCGTTCACACTCTTGAATCCCGTCTATCGAATCGAATTTGAGATGATTGCATGGAGTGGAGAGAGCGGTGATAGGAGAACGAGTTGTGTGTCGCGCCTATTAAACAGTTCAAGGGTCGCAATTGTACGTATTTCACTTACCGCTCGTCTGCACAAGAAATGATATAAATCTCATGCGCTTCACTCTGTGCTCTCGCACTTACAGGATGTTGTATTCACTCATATTATTGTTGTACAGCATATTTTTCTACGTGGAAACGGAGACAATCAACAATGGTTAGTGTGTAACTCGAACATAAACGCGATATGTGGGAGAAGGCAGTTTCCCAATTCAGTGCCAGATCTGTGCAAGACGATGGTTGGGTGCAAATCATGTGACGATTTCAACTATGCAAATTATTTCATTTGCCGCTGCACGACCCCAGGCACTTGCTTAGGTATGATCATCTCCATTTCTGTAAACTTAGATCATCAGTTCCCAAAGGCCCTCCGCGAATCATTTTCTCACCTGAAGACCCAGTTATACTTCATCCAAACGAAGGAATCAACATTATTTGCCATGCTCTCGGATATCCAATACCCTACGTGCTTTGGACGTTTCAATTGCAGCCCTATGTATCACAAACATCATTTAGTGTGGACAAAACAACCGTATCAATCGCCGACAATTTCACTTCAAAGCGCTCCAAGGACCTCACAAGATTTTCGACACTCTCTATAGTGGTACACGAATTGTTTGAGACTTCGATAACATTTAATCTTTCAGAAACATGGCACTGCTAATCACACTTGTCAGGCCGAGAGTGATGGCACGATCTCAAACAGAACAATCAAGATCACTCACGGAGAATATCTACCCACTCCTACTACCACGGCGATGCCTCCTGCCACCAAGATAGCGACAATAACAACACCGCCATCTACACTGCCTTCACCTGCAATTCTTTGCTTGTTGAATGGCAGCCATACATGCACTGAGCCACACACGAGCCAATCTACAATATTGATAACCGTGGTCGGAATTGCATTGACACTTTTGGTAATCATCACAATCTTCGTATTGACGGTAAGATTTATTATGATAGTGTACGAAGACGGAACCTTCAGCTGAAGGCAGTTGTAAATCTCAGATCTTCTAGTAAAACTACCTTGCCGAGTCGGCCACCGTGCATTCTTGTCAATGAATCACCTACTGACTATGGTTAGCTGCCATTTGAATATTTATCTGATGACTCATCTTGCAGATACGATTGCCTTAGCATTGTTCTCAACATGAAGAGGGAGCTGAAGTTGCAGAATAGTCGCTTCTTTCAATATCAGATTAAAATAGTGAACCACTATCCATTCTTTCAGCCGCTGTACCAAATTGCATGAAGATCATCTACCTCATCGTGTTCAGTTGACAGTCAAACGTTTCTCACTTCCTAGCAGTTATATCAGCACACTTAGAGAGAGTGTAATTAATATCTCCCTCAAATGCCCACCCCCCCTCACTGTTGTCTAGTTTAGAACCGTTAATTATCTAATGGCGGAGTTCCAATGACCTTGCCGCAACAGTTCCGAAATAGAGCCCAGCTCTCTCGGCGGTGCGGCGAGGGAGGAAGGGAAAGAGGAGATCAGCGACGAGACGGCATCGTCACATTCAATCATGCCATTACGATCGAGATCGTCCCCTGTTCACTCCCGTCCACCTCTCTTCTCCCCGCTCTCATGGCAAAAACGAATCCTGCCGCCGGGATATGCTCTCTTCTCCTTATTTGAGCTAATCTGTACTAGTACAGAGTCAGATGATTTCTCGCCCTCCTGCTCTCCCCTCTGGAATTGGGAGGGAAAGGAGAGGCGGAAGCGTCGAGATTCGGAATCAGTTATCTCTGGGGTCGGAGTGTCCCCTCCGCCCCTCTCCGCCCATAAAGGGAGAGAGAGAACTCTCATTGGCACTCGCCGTGCAAAGAAGAGTCCCCCCTTGTCCCTCTGCTGTCTCCTCTCTCTCTCACCTGTATCCCATCTCTTCCCCGATAAAAGTGAAAGCATCGATGGGGGAATATTGGCGTGTCGTCCCCGTGCTTATCTGTTGTGCTCGTTCAGGGCCCGCGACGTCCTTCCCTCCCGTCTCAACTGCTGTAAGAAGATGTCGGTATGAATTGTGATCTTCGGCCAGAGGGAGAACTATCTGCAGGACCCTCGGAAGTGGCCGTCTGCCCGTGGCTTCCACTCTGCCGTCTCCTCCTTCGAGCGCCATTTCATCCCCGGCACCCACATCTGGCCAGGTGGGGGTGTAACCAAGGTTGTTATCTACCAAATGGATGGGACACGGCGGGGCAACGTGTCATTCGAGGGGGAAAAGGTCACAGATAAGAGAGAGAGATTACTCCTCTCATCCCCTCTCCCTCTTCTATTCCACGTTGAAAATGTGCATCCCGGGGTCGAGAGGGTCAGAGGGAGAGAGGGAGTGAGAGAACACCAAGTGGGGCGAGCACCCCTGACAAGGGAGGAGGGGGCTCACTCACTCACAGCAGATTGCAATGATGGATGCGAAAGATTCCATTTTCTGCCAGCAGTCAACTGCCACAGAGCGAAAGTCGAAATGGCATCACGGAAGTCCATGATTGCCAAGTCTAAGGTATGAAAGCAGGCGATCCCGCTGCCGTATGCAGGGGTGTCCGCCTGGCTGAAAAAATAGAGAACGCAAAATTAAGAATCGATAGTGACTGTCCCTGTTGCGCTTCTGGGTGATCTCTTGATCGACTCCAAATTTATCCTGGTA
This sequence comes from Levipalatum texanum, assembly GCA_014805385.1. Taxonomy (NCBI): domain Eukaryota; kingdom Metazoa; phylum Nematoda; class Chromadorea; order Rhabditida; family Diplogasteridae; genus Levipalatum; species Levipalatum texanum. The sequence goes on from JACMIG010000611.1 coordinate 23,201, forward strand.
CGACACCTTCACCATTGCAAAACGAGGAGTGTAGTAGTGAGAATCTTTGTTCATTTCAGGTGGAATGCATGACAAGTACCTACTCCCTTTTCTCGCCGTCTGCAATGTCATCGTGACTGGATTCACTGGCACCGGCTACTTCTTCTCCTACTTCTACATGCCGTTCCTCAGTGAGTATTCGTTCTTCCCTTTAGCCAGTGCCCAACACTATTTCATTCCCACACTTAGGATGGCCTATAATACTAACCATAGAAAAGTTGGGACTCGGACCAGTAACAATCCTCAGAAACAAGTGGCTACAAATCTCTCCAATCATCTCTCCTATCGAAAAGCAAAACCTTCTCTAATTGGAGATATCAGACAAAAACGCTCGACTACTCCGATGGAAGAGTATATAGATTTCTTTTTCCCAACAACAATACGATTTTCTTTCGATTCGAATCCCGAAGATCAGGAGCGTTTTCACAGCAAAAGATGGAAAGGTGAGATATCGGTTAGATGGATGAAATACGCAAACCAAATTGCTTCAATTGATGTTAGAGGTAAATAACAGTTGGAGGGTTTCAGATATTGGCAAGTTCTTTCAGTCTGCCTCTTCTCCCTTCGATTCCTATTCAACAGCGATGGGATTTGGACGTACGGGATGGTGATCGTGGAGACATTTGCATGCGGAGTTCATGTAGCCGAGTTGTCGCGATTTCTCTACGCCTTTGAGCGTCAGTTATACTTCTTTCAACCGTTCGTGATTATGTGAGAATCTGTAGCACTCTCAATTATTAAAATGAAAATATCTTGCTGGTCATTGCTGCCCGATAGTGCAAATAAACAAACTGAAAAATAATATGCCCCTAAATCTAGAACTGGTCAGATTTCAGCCACATTCAAAGACGGCTCTCGAGATGGGCTTATTCTTTTGGCATTCCATACCGCCAACGCCATTCTGAACGGACTCTTACTTATTCTCGTGAGTTCTTTCCTTGGAACACTACATCTTATTGTCCCGCACAACAGAACTTCTAATTTCCGGTCCGCCAGCGAAACTTCCACCTCCCATATCTGTAACAGAAAATCAATTTATAATTGTTTACATTCCTCGGTTAGAATCCATGACCTGGTGGCACGCAAAATTTCAGCCTCGGATTCCATTTCTCCTCAACGACGCAAACAGAACTGTCTGCTAATTGGCACAAGTCTTTTGAAGCAGCCAATATCTCCTTGCAATTTCATTTTTTCTGACGATGGGTACTTTTCAGAACCTCGTGTTCATCAACAACATCATCGTTCGTCCCACCCACCACATCGGTCTTTCCCTCTTCTGGAGCGGCGCCATTCTTCAACAGAATATCCTCGACACCGTCCTATACCAATTCGTGAGTGGAATTCCGAGGGCCGAAATAGTTGCAAGGAAATTTTCAGATGCGAACACGTTTTCTGGCCCTGCATATGTGTGGAATGAGTGCAGCTGTCATCTTTACATACAAGGCCATCGTTTACTGCTTCAAGTATAACCGGACGAAAGGTTTGTTGGCACGATGCACAAATGATCGCACAAACTTATCCACTGTCAAAGTTAGAACGACATCTGAGAATTCACAACTGTAACCGAAACAATTGTCGAAAGCTGGTTTAACGAGACGAAAATTCAAATGCATTTGAAAAACAAGATAATACAGGCCACCGCTTCTGGGACAGTGTGTCGTATTCGAATCTCCTACTGGAGCGTGTCTTTACGGGATTCATCTGTATCTTGCTCGTCTCCCGCATACCTATTTCCAAGTGGTCTACAGTCCTGGTGAGAATAAACAGTAAACGAAAACACACCACGGATGCAGTACTATAACTGGATCGTAAATGGGGCCATCGTCTTGCTGATCTTCCTTGTTGGCGATGGACGAGTCAGGTGAGAGTGGCTGAAGCCACCAATATAGAATGCCAATCAGGGCTCACACTCTCGACTTCTTCGCGGGTGCGGGCAGTGCCTGCTACGTGCGAGTGATCATCGAGTGGACTCTGCAGGAGACTATCCGATACCACGTCGCTGGCCCTGGGATGGAGAGCGTTAATGCTTCTCTTTATTTCAAGAGCGACGAGCCCCACCTCCTATATTCGACTTCTGCACCCCCTCCTCCACATGCGCATACGTTGTAATGCACTTAGTCGCAAAAACAAACTCTCTGATCTCGAAGCTGGGGCCATTTTTTCTTAGACAACATCAGATTTTAGTAATGAATGATTCTAAGACCCAATTTCGCATGCATCGTCATCGACAACGTGTTGAAATCGGCAATCGTGGTGTTGGCGCTAAAACTTAGGATGAGAAATTGTTCCACCCAGATTAGGAAATTGATTATGTTTTGCATGGGAATGTCAGATATCCCCATGCCGTAGTGTTGAAGATATTCGAACATTACAAAAAATGTTTTGTTCTTGCCCCACTCTAGTCACTCGAATATATTTGACATACAATGTCTATACACACTCCCATTTCCACCTAGAAATGACACTCGAGCGATTCTTTTTCTATCCTCCCGATGATTTGCTTCAAAAGTATAAAACGATTCATCGCAGACGGATTATCGTTTCATGACATTCTAATGTATTCTAATTCTATCTTTTATGGAGAGCATAACCCAAAAGAATGTATTTGAATATTTGATCGTTTGGTGACATTGTGAGTTATATACCGATTATTTTTCAGTAGCAACTCATACTATTACGGCTACCGTAAAGCAGTTTACCCACAGGCATCAGACCGGCCTTGTGGCCTAATGGATAAGGCGTCGGACTTCGGATCCGAAGATTGCAGGTTCGAGTCCTGCCAGGGTCGAAATGTTTTGCAATTTCTAAACCAAGTTGATTATCATAGGGGAACCAGGCTCGTCTTCATTTCGCACCTGGTCTGTCCCTCAGTGCTCACTAACCTGCCAGACGAAAAGAAAAACACGGCTTTCAATGGATAGAGAAAAGGGCGGACGGAACGCGAATTTAGTGCGGGGTGTTTCAAATGTTGTGGATTTGCATCCTCGGCATTGTGTTCGACACGCGACATGGCCATTAAGAAATTCAAGACCTCGAAAAGGAGGAAACCCTTTGCTATACCTTTTACACTCTGAATGGGAGCAATTGCTTTGGTGCCGGTCAATACCATCTCACAGAGCTGGGACGTGTTCGCTAAGGAAGGTCATGCGATTGATATGGAGATTAAACGAATCTTCCACTCACTCCTCGACGCCTCGGAGAGCAGCCCCTAGACCGATATGATCTCCAGTTCGAACTAGGGAGCAATAGAAATATAGGCAGTTCAGACAGCGAGAGCCTCCATCGCGGTTTACAGCGTCCTGGAAGTAGGGCGACAACCCCATCTTTGGCCTGGTTTGCGCCTGTTTATCGGGTATTTTATAAGGGCTTAAGCCAGGTAGTCTGGACACGCATTTACTCCTTTGCTCCATCTCACTTTGATTTGTCCCGTTCCTCTGCTTCATCCCTTGATCTTCAAACAAAATCATTTTATTGCCCTGTATTAAAGTGATGCGGAGGCGACGCGCGAACTACTCCGCGCAAAGCAGCGAAATGATCTAACTTCTGCGGTTGAAGATAGACCATTACGCTGGATAGCGCTGAGTAGTACGCGCGTCGCCTCCGCATTGACTCATCGAGATAAAGAATTCCTTCACTTCGGCTTGCCTTTTTTACCTTCCCCATCCTACCTTTCACTCAATAGCAAGGGAGGCGTGACCCGGGCGACAAAACATTAAAACCTATAGAGGCATGATAAATGATCTGGATACGCAACATTCGATTACCGCGAAACCGGAGTGGAAGATTGTCCTGATTGTCCTTGCATTTGCTCTGCTTCTCGCCGTGATAGTTGCTGCATTCGTCAACAATCAAGCGTACTGTAAGCTGTTCCAACATTAGGAAAACTACACCCGGATTGGAGCACGTTAGCGACCAGATTGACGCTTTTTGTGACGAAGAAAATAAATGTAGCGCGTGTAAGATACAAGTTGTTCTCACAGAAAAGTTGTCTGCAAAGCAGGAAACGGAACTCTGGCTACGGACTTTCCTTACAACGCATGCACCTTATATAATCTGATTCTTATCGCCTCATTTCTGATATTGAAGAGGTCGTTTATCTGAATCTGTTCTCTGTCGGAGGAAGGGAGAGCGAGGGATCTCCGATCGCCTTCCCACTGATCGACGATCGCCCCACAGCGATCGACGATTCCTCCCGGGCTGATCGATGAGCTGTGAAAGACGGAAGGGCGGACCTAGTTCAAAGTCATTCCCTTTAACCCCTCTTTATCACCGCCTTCATCGGTCATCTGCAAATTGCCCTGTTGCCATAAAATGAACAACATATCGCAAGCTCATGCAATTATTTCAATTGGCAAATAGAGTACGGAGTAAATGTAATATTGGTGTATTTCAGTGGGATAACCATATTTCATTGCTGCTTAATTTAGTGTCGGTCTCAGCATTGTAGGTGGAGGAATAATGAAAGCAGTTTCAGTTTCTGACTGCACGAAGCCGATGCGGATCTGTCGAATGCTCAAAATATCATCGAGGCTGATGCGCAGTAATGTATAAAAGTTCCACTAGTTGGTCTTTTGACCGGCGTTGTGTACTAATGGATATGGCGATGGACTTCGGAACCGTTGATTGTTGGTTTAAGTGTTGCCAGGGTTGAAATGTTCTGCCATTAATTTTCGGCGGAATAAACGTTCCGGACTGTACGCTCTTCGCCATGCGATCTTTCTCCACTGTTCTCTCGCTGTCTGGCTGTTATAGAAACGAGAGAACAGTGAATAGAGATCGCAGGGAGATGAGCGTACAGACCGGAACGTTTCTTCCGCCGGCAATACATACACAACAAGAGTTACACGTGTAGGATCAAAGTTGTCTGAAGAAACGAAGATGTACCTTGTATATTCTGATTCATATCGCTTCATTTCTTCTGATATTGAAGTGATCACTCGACCTCCATCAGTTCTCTGATCGGAGGAAGGGAGAGCGAGGGATCTCCGATCGCCTTCTCATTGATCGACGATCGCCCCACAGGGATCGACGATTCCTCCCGGGCTGATCGATGAGCTATGGAAGACGGAAGAGTGCGCCTTGTTCTCATGTAAGATCAATTCCCTTCCCTTCTCTTCTCAGTCCTCATCGATAAAATAGAGAGCACATCATTTTGATGTGCTTCTTTTTCTAGAGTTGCAGTAAACAGATATAACGGACTAGATTATATCAGATCGGCACGGGCCTCGTTTTCATTGAAGCTTCCTTTCCTCTGCTCGTCTACTTCCATGAAGGCGGGGGAAAAGTGCATAATGCGAAGGCGGTGTACATCCCACCCTTTGACTGGGTCACGGAACATGACCACAGGCTCTCCTCGGACCAGACGAACTACAGTACCGGTCAAAATGATTGGTCCACTTGTTTGCCTCTTGATAACTCTGCGTAGAATAATGCAATTTCGATGCGAAAACAAGAATTTGGTGTCTGAAGCGAAGCCCCTGTCTATTCTCTTCGCATCGTGGTCCATTCCCCCTGTCTATTCTCTTCGCATCGTGGTCCATTCCCTCTGTCTATTCTCTTGACCACGATGCGAAGAGAATAGACAGAGGGAATG
>JACMIG010000612.1:1090-11372 GCA_014805385.1 Levipalatum texanum
TTGAATATAGTTCCCTCTTATGATTGTTGGTCAGGCAAATACTATTTTTTCACAAAAAATAGTTTGCAAAACATCTGTTCCAGGCGGGGTTCGAACCCGTCCAGCACCGACTGGAACCGGCGCCTTAGACCACTAGGCTACGCGGTAAAGAACTGAACATTTCTCGCACGGCCGCGCGGCCCCCCATGCCGCCTTGGGAAAAATAAACATGGTTTTGCAGTTTTGGTCACCAGAGGTATCTAGCGCACACCATCTTTCCCGGGGGGGCGAGACCGGGTCCGTGCCCTTCCCTTGTTAGTTTTATATAGTTCCATGAGGGAGATTCCTATGTCAGGGAATCGCGCCTGCGGAGCAGATCTCCGTAACTTCACAGTAGACTCGTTTGTCAAGTGGACGTCGTATTTCTACCCCTCCTTGAAGGACATACAGCTAGCTACTACCAGGTTCACCTCGCTAACTCCGTCCTATCAACCATGTTCAGGCACTTTCGCATGTCTCTGGATTCGGCCCACCGCCTTCTTTCATTCATTGCTATCACCGAATCTTTTGGTTGCGTGTACGAACGGCCTGCTTTACGATTCGAACTCCGAGATGTTGCCTCGGTTGTTCAGGTATACCGATTCCCTATGCCCGCGAAAATGAAAGATAATTAGTGTTATTGCCAAGAACCCGGAACGTTCTAATTCCCACACTATCGTGGGAAAATGAAATATTGATCTAACGCCATTTTGGTACCAGCAAAGCACAGACTCACTCAAGTACCCACTCGCGCTCCCTTTCAAAGCTATTTAGACAGGTCGTGAACCCGCGGTAGATCAATTGTTGCATTTTCCCACGCTAGCGTGGGAATTAGAACGTTTCGGGTTCTCTACAATATGGTATCTTTAGCATTGGCGGTCGGATCCTCTGTCAACATCGTGCAGCCTCTACATCCGACGCCCACTGGCAGATTCAGACGAGTGTTTCGAGCATATTCCAGGGGCCACCGTGCTGCGGCAAGGAAAAAGAGGCGAGGAAACGGTACGCAAAAATATGAATAGCTCAAGTACTATCAATAGCTTTGCAGATCTCATCCGTTGTAGTGATGCATGCGGCCTTACCGTTTCCCCAAGTTCAATTATGTTTTACTTTTCACTGACTTTGTAATATTACCCTGCTAACCTTTCTAACTTTTAGAGTTTACATTGTACATAATTTACCGAGTCTAGACTAGATCTCTTCCACACATTGCCGGGTGCGATCCTACGGGCGATGCGTGAGCATTGTTTATAGCCCCAATCCGAACCGTGTTTGAATACTTCCATTCGGGTCACACTACCCTTAGCAATTCCGGAATGATTAATAATCGCTGTAATATTTCCATAATAAACTTTGTGAATGCGGAACCAATTACCATCTCCATTGCATTGGTCGGCACGCCATTATCTAACCGATAGAATTGTGCGGCAGCACGCCGTACGATGTGCGTACCGGGTTTTGAAAGTATCCTGGGGAAACTGATTGTTTAGCGGTTAATTGTTTCTCCAGTGAAATTGATTCAATGAACTATGTAGTTGCAGAACCTTGCACCGTTCTCCAGCCACACCAGCAATGGCAGTGGTCGCCCAAAAGACGAAATCGCCGTTTGTTCTCTTCGAAACCAGGTTTCAGGAGAATGGTGTACAAAGGGAAAGAGGTTCAATTAAGCATGGGCAAATTCTGCCTCGAACTCTACTGGGACCACGCGCCGAAGACATGCGAGAACTTTGCCGAACTCTCCAGGTTCTTTACCTATAGTGATGTGATGTAAAGTCCTAATTTAATTTCACACTTGATTATTTGATTACCTGTTATGCAGGCGAGGCTACTACAATGGAACGATCTTCCATCGCATCATTGCTGATTTCATGATTCAGGGAGGAGATCCGACGGGAACGGGTATTTTTAAACTTTCGTTCATGAATTCGCATTAATCATCAGGTCGTGGTGGAGCATCGATTTATGGCGATCGTTTCGCGGATGAAATACATCCGGGTCTCAAGCACACCGGAGCGGGTTGGTAAAATTAATTTTCCTCATTGACGATATCAGTTCTGAAATTTTTTTTATTTAATCTTCGATTTTCTAGGCATCCTCTCCATGGCAAACTCTGGCCCAAACACTAACGGCTCCCAATTCTTCATCACCCTTGCACCCACGCAGCATCTCGACGGCAAGCACACCATTTTCGGGCGAGTCTGCACGGGGATGAAGGTATGGCCCTTAATAACGGCTCAAATTCGTCGTGATTTTTTAAAAATATTGAAATCAATTTTCGTCGATGTTCAGATAATCCAATCAATGGGCAACGTGGACACGGACAATGGCGATCGACCCCGCAGCGAGGTGCTCTTTCCTTCTATAAGATTTTTCAGTATTTTTCCCATATAGCGGACGTTCACGATCGTTTGTGGCTCAAAGAGGATTCGAACAGCTGTGCAGTGTATTAATCGCAGCACGTTCCAGTAGTGGATTTACTAGTGCCCTAGATTCGAAGTGAAAAGTTTCGAAATTAAACAGCAGGTTTGACCCCGTTTGTCTTTTTTTTATCTACGTCACGTGTCCCTGTCGACAACTGGAACGTAGCGTGTCCCTACACTCACTTGTCATCCATGAATACTGCAGAATTTGTAGGCAAAGTCAAAATATGTCGTGGTTAAAAATTGACTTTTGCAGGTCAAAATCATCCGTGCTACGCCCTCCGACACATCTTCGCTGTGAGTTCTTCTCCCCGTAAATCATAACTGTGAAATCCTCTTTTTAGTTATCACGAAATTTGTAAACTTATGTATTGACATTTCGAAGTAGTTATTGACTCTGATCTCAATATTGGTTAAGTTTCATACAGTGACGAATTATTACATTGGCTTACATTGCCGGAAGTGATAAAAACACGTATTACGGCATTGCACAGAATAATTGATATGCTGGAGGCGTCAAAAGGCACATATTGAGGATCGAATGTAGCATAATATAGTAGACGTAGTTAGTGATATAAACAATATTTACAGTAATTAGTTAACGATCTTGTCGATTGTATCCGCCAGAGGGGCCATCCTCTCCTGCAACTTGACTTGAACAAGATGGACTGGTATGTGGTACCTGGGAGATGAGCTTGAACTCGCGAGCGAAGAGAATGAAATGCTTGAGAGATGTGTTTACATGTGGAGTCGCCTGAAAAAATGCACGCATTTGTCTTCACTTCAATTCATGCAACTCGGGGAAATCAGTTCCAAAGAAAAATTAATTAATATCTCACCCGCAGCTGAGAAATCTTCTCGCTGTGCTCGTTGATGATGTGAGCGTAGACACGGAAGAGACGCCCCATGATTGAGGAACAGCGGGCGAAAAAGTCTGGAGGAAATGGCTTACCTGTAAAGATAGCCCCTCCTCTAGTCCTCCCCCTCTCTTCTCTTCATACCGACTTTACTCGGAAAGACACCCTCATCGTCCAACTGCTCACCCACGGCAGTCAACAGGTAATCCATGTAGAGGGAGGCCGAAATAGTCATCTGCTGCAGAAGAAACACCTTGTGCGCTAGAAACAGGAAACGGCGCACCTCTCCATTTTCATCTGTCCAGTAGAACTCGTAGCCGGGCCCCGCTGTCATGGAGGGGCAGCTCTCCTTCGTGCAGTCCTCCGTCATGATGCCCACCATCATGCGTACCTGCTTGTAGAGATCAGCGACTGGAAGGGAATCTTCACATGCAATTATCTCGCATCGTGCATACTATTGACGGCCATCCACTCGTTGATGTCCTCTCCGTCCGGGAGCTTGACGACAACGCGCAGATTAGCACTGCCGAGAGTGGAGGAATCGACGATAGGAAAGTGGGACTGGCTGCCGCCCATCGAAGGAGGAGGAGCAGAGGGCAACGGAGGGGCGTCCATAACTGACCCCACTGCAACCGTATCATTCCTTCTTATCGGCTAGTACTGCTGGAGAAATTCGGGCAGAAAAAACTCTCTACACTGATATGTTAAACGACGAACCGACGTCTACGGACGATTGGATAATTCCTCACAATCAGATGTGTTTATCGCCGAGATTCCAGTTATAATCTTTTATAATTTTTAAATCATCATCATAGCTAAGTAATAGAAAGTAATTTATAAAATATCGAAAATCAAGCTTTCAATGCTTTGGTTTTTAATGGTCGTTACACAATTTACGAACTAAAAAATCACTGGGAATATTAGGCGATCTGTTCCCCAACTTCTACGATAACTTAACTCAATAAATCTGCATTTGAGATAAAGAGGGGAAAGCGGAACCCGTCGAACGTGTCTATTTACTGGTGAAAGAGAGAAAACTCCCATGCGGCACGGTAAATAAACAACGTCCGAGCAAGACGCAAGACAGAGGCAAGCTAAACACGAAGACTCAAACGTCGAAACACTCAACTTATTGCTGTACTGCAGTGCCTCCGTCTGTGTATAAAACTCGCAGTGAATGGCTGTTTCTGATTCATTTGCTTGCCTCGTGGGAGGAAACTTGAATAGGTTCACAGGCATGGAACAAGTAAAGAATCAGTCTACACTTCTCATTGATGGATGAAACGAACGAAAATTAGCAAAAGACAATATCGGATTCGAGGACGTCGTGCGGACGTGAAGTGAAGAATCTATACAATACGGACATCTGCTTGGTGAGTGCCGAAACGGAAAGCTATGTTATCCACGGGGTGAGGCGGCCAGCGGCTAAACACCGCTACCGAGCAAGAGACCTTGCGTGTTAAGAACGACTAATAGACGCATACAAGAAAACTGAGACACTAGGGTGCTCCATGTCTAAACCTTATTGACAGCTGCCGAGCAGATTCGTGGGCGGGAGGGTGGGGGCTCAATAAATAGAGGTGTGCCTAGGGGATATGGGGGAGAATATAGGAGTAATAAAGGAATCGAAAGGTGAGAGACGAGACGAACCATTGCATCTCTTCAGAGGAAGTAGTCAGGGGTACGTCTGGTGACATGAGGCTCCCCTCTCCGCGGGGCGGGATCGAACTGGAGGAAGGAGTACTTGAGCTCGTCATCCAGTTCCACCATTGCCGCCTGTAAACAATTTTAGTACAACATTTGTAAGCCAAAATTCAGAGAACCCTAATCTCCTTGTTATCACCACCCAAAATCCATGAAACTAGGATGCCATTGTATTCCTCGCGACTCCTGGGTCGTGGTAGCTATTTTTAAATTTTGCGTATTTAATTTTCATCGTCCCTTTGCATCCGAGGAACCACGTCGTGTAAACTAATGCGAATCGGAAACATACCTGATTTCCACACCGATAGCAGTAGTTTGGAGCAGAGAAGACCGTAACTACATTCCTATCATGTGTCCAGTTGTAGCCCTGAAAACCACGAAATCACAATGAGCCACAAACACTACATAAAAGGTGCATCGTTAACTTTAAAAAAAATACCTCCATAACCAGCTGATGTGCGCGGGATATGAGGGTAAGGCCGTTGGAGTGGTTGAAGGTCTCTGATATGTCTTGACCGAAGGTGTAGCCAGCTCCTCGGGGTGAAATTCCCCATCCTCCCCTGTCATCCGGGTCGGACCACAGAAGATCACACATGGGGCCTTCGTGAGGCACCTGAAAATAGTAAAATAAAATTTGAAGTTAAAAATGGCGTAAACAAGTTTCAACAAATTGTTTTCAATAAGGCGCTTCAAAACTGAACAATAGACGCATTTTGAGAATTGTCGTCTTATATGAATCTTCCGATCACCTTTTTTCGAGAAAAACAATAGAAGTAAAAATATTTTTAAGCATAAGTAGGAAAGACACGAGAAGCAGATTGCCAGAGTGAAATACGAGGAAGACCTATGAGTAAGAAGCGACTGCCTAATCCGACTGCCTGTCCTCCCTCGAAGATGTGACCACAACAAGGAGGGAAAGTGGATACCTCTTGGATGCGATCGAGAGCGCGAATGTGATCCAGGGTGTCGATACTTGGAGAAAGGCCTCCGTGTAGGCAAAAGATCTGTCCATCGACGAGTGCAGTCAGGGGGAAACAATCGAACAGATCCGTAAAATACTTCCACACGTTCGAGTTCCCGTATTTCCGCAGGCATTCGTCGTAGAAGCCATACACCTTCAACATTCTCAATATTATTGCTTATGGAAACAGGTAACGTACCTGAGTAATCTGCCGGGATTCGTGATTTCCGCGGAGAATTGTGACACGATCCTTGTACCTAACCTGTAAATCAATTAAAGTTGTTTATTTGAAAATAAAGCCGACCTTCAGGCATACGAGAAGGGAAACGGTCTCAACGGAGTAGTATCCTCTGTCGACGTAGTCGCCCATGAACAGGTAGTTGGTATCTGGGCTTTTTCCACCCATCTGAAAAAAATAATTCGTAATGCCAAGACATCACAGAAAATGAACCTTGAACAGTTCCATAAGATCATGGAATTGACCGTGAACATCTCCGCAGACAGTGACCGGGCAGCGAACTTCCTGCACGTTCGACTCCTTCTCGAGGATTTCCTTGGCCTGGAACAATACTTATGAATTTTGAATGTATATATTATAAAGCTAATAGTTTCGTACACAACATAGTTTAGAAAACGTGCGGTTGAATACCTTTTCGCAGAGCGTCTTGACTTGGTTCTCCGACAACTGCTTGCATTCGTAGAGCTGCTCGACCCATTGGTCGACGTCTTTCAAGAAAGGACGGTCAACTGGGTCACCTGCTGCCATAGAACCTGCAAGTTCACGTGATTGGAAATGAGTTTCGCAACGCGGTTTCAAACTGCCAAAAATTGCGATATATATATATATATTTAAAGCAAAATATGGGCCACGCCCTTGGGCTCGATAGGTGCGTCATAGGTGTGTTTCGAAAGTGATAGCAGGTTGCGAAATGACGTCATTTGCATCGGTTTAGTGGGAAGAATGACGGGAGCGAGGTCGGAACGATGGAAGACATCTCGCACACGCGACGCGCCCGCAACGCGTTCAGGCTCCTCCTTGACTGAGTATCCACGAACCATCACGGGCTGATGCTGAATGGAGCGAGTTTTAAATTCTCAACAATTATTCCGTAAAAAATATTTATGGAGCTCAGCCGTTTTGTTTGTCGATATTATAGACACATGTGTGCTTTTATCACTGCTAATGGCCAAGGACCAAGATAAGCATGTCATGGATGGCAATGTTCCTAATTGAAAGGACAATTTTCAATCCGACATTAGTCGAACAAATACAAGGGGTTTTATGAAAAGTAAATTTACATAATAAATTATGACTGCTGATTCCCTTTCTCACCCCGGATCTGATGGGCGTATGTGATGCCAGAAGGGTCTAGCCACCCCGAATCCACTCGTGCCACAATTCTGGTTCTGGACCATTAGCTTAGAAACGAAAACGCAATCTTTTAAAAAATGTTCCAAATCGATTTCAGAGAGAAGCTACACAATCAGTAGTAATGTGTCAGGGTCGATAGATGGGAGAAGGAAGGCACCACGTTTCTTCTCTCGCGTCTAGCGTGCACATTGGACCCCTCTTCGCCCGCGGTCCTATTCGAGTAGTGCACGAGACGTTGTTGGCATCCAACTACATACACTTCGAAGTGCACTTCCTTTGGAGCAAGCGGGACTCGCTTCTTCTCCGCGCGTCAATTCCTGCCTGTACATACTCGTTCACGATCAACACATCGGATAACATCGCAGCTACGCCATGAACGGTATGTAGGAATTTATTGGACGTAGTCTAACACTCTTGCTGATCACTTGGCCTTTTCGAATACTGGGTTGTTCTGCACTTCATTGTTTTATCCTATCGCTAGAATAAGTGGGCCCATGACAGGCGGATTAGTGTTGAACTTTATAACCAACACTAAAATACATAGCAAACAATTAGTATGGCCATTAAATCAACTATCTTTCTCATATTTGCGTAATGCTTTTTCATAATTTTAACGGTTCTATAGACCGGTTCTACATGCGAACAATGTGCTATAGAGCATGCTCTGCGAACATACCCAATTTGCCTAGATGTCCTATTCCTTACCGGTTGTCTCACTTCTGCGTGGCTGCGGGATTAGTCCCTAAAAAGCTGCCTCTAAAAATTACAAGGCGGCTTCTTCTCCAGAGTATGGGGAATAGATAGTTGAATTCGTTGAGGGGTTTGGTGCAGGATAGGTCGCTAATCGCTGGTTTGGAGTTCTCATGATAAAGTTCTCGTGCGTCAGACGTTTGGCTTTTTCCACTAAAATATTTTCAAAAAAGATCATTTCCTGTAATTTCTGGATTTGTAGAAAACTCGAGCTGATGAATTTCAACAATGAGGCCTTTTTAGATAGAACTAAATTAGGTTCCGCAGACGTTGGCTGCTTCATTGGCACTCACTCGCTACCGCTGAAAGTTTCATCACAACGGGTGTCCTATCAAGTCGGGAATATAGGTCGGCTCGCTGAAGGAGCTACTTATCTCAACGAGATATAGTGTGCGTTAATGTGCGCCAATCCGCAGTTTTTCACCTGCAAGAGATTGGAACAACTTATGAGGGTGACGGCGATGCAGTGAAGCTGTTGTGTCCATTCATAATGTGAGCTTGTCATACTCTCACTCTATAGCCGCCTCTTGCGAAGACGAAGTTCCTTCAGGGGAATCAAGCTAAAAGGACAATCTCACATGTGAAAACAAATTTCCTAACTAGTTTTGTGCAATACTCAATACGACAAATGAAGATAGGATATTCGAATGTATGATGTTGCTTTTGCAGGCGGACACTTGGTATCTGGAAGGGGGGACGCTGTAACAACTGTTCTACAAAAACCTACAACCTTATACTTGACGATTCCTCCGCCCATATCTGATTCTTCCGGTATCCTTCCTTTCTCGGCCTCCTTTATTCATCAAATTGTAGTCATTGACGGAACGCATCTCGGATATGCAGGCGGAAATACGGTTTCGCTTTTCGGAAACAGTGAGTTGTATTCCGTTTCTGACAAATGAGCGAGCTTCGTTTTAATGATAATCCCACCACATACAGCCCGCTTGTAGTTTGTTCCAGATGTGCTGAAAGTGTAGTTGTGTAGGGAATGTGTCCTGACCAAGTGTAGTTGCTGCCTCTTCTCTCATTGAATCAATCAGCCTGATGTCTCCTCTCGCTATCTGCTCTGGGGGCACCATCACGTTCCCAACAATCGGTTCTCCTCTCTTTCACTAGTCTGCTCCCCTTCTCTTCCAGTCTGCGTTCCTCCATCCACTCTTCACTGCTTGGCATCTCTCGTCGGCGCAGAGTTTGTGCACTCATTCGATCGCCCCGCTGACTCCCTCTCGCAACTTCCCTCCCCGCTAACAATAATACTCTGCTGGATCATTTTGCATTTCGGCCTTTTTCCAGTGTCTGGCCTTTGATTTGATGACTATGCGGCGTTAATTACGTTCGCACTTGAGAATACATACATCCTACTTGAGAGCGGGCGCGGTGTATGTAGAGTGACATTGATCGGGCGAGAGGTGAGGGGGCGTCTTACCATTTCGTTATCTTCTCCCTCTCTTTCGACGACACGAATGACACGATGAACTCTTGAGCTCAACACACTCCACTCTATCTAGCAGCAGAAAGTTTGTTCCCTGCACCCTACGAGCTCTTCACGAAGCAACGCTCATTTTCTTTGCAAGTTGGTTCCCTCATCAAATGCTCGTCACCGCGATCTTTTCTGTTTTTTTCGCCGACTAATAAATCCTTCGTTAATCTCGATTCGGTTCGCATGGGGTGTTCTTTCGATCTCGAAGCTGTTTTGTTGATTTTGTGTGCTGGGGCATGTTATGCACGCGCGTCGCTCGCAGGGGAAGACGGCGCGGCAGAGGGTCAGGGGCGGGAGAGAGTACTTCCTCGTGCCCGCTCCCCCTCCCATCCGCCACGTTTCGAGGCTACATCGTCTCTCCCGCCCTTCCCCACTTTCTCCCTCCCTAGTCTCTCTCTCCATTGGCCAGGGTCCCGTAGTGGTTCCAACGCCGGGAGGCCGCTGTTTCCAACCCTCACTCCTCCTCGCTGCCTCCCCAATGAGGTTTTCCCATCTCTTCGTCCTTCTCTCCACTATTATCGACTGATCGGAGCATGTGAGCACATTCTCTCGACCCTTGCATGGGTGAAACGTACGTATCTCTCTCGCTCTACTTTATCTCGCATGATGCCTGTGACGTGCGTGCCCTCGGTTCTGCCAAAATGAGTAGTGGTTGATCTTTGAGGATACTTGTCTAATGCCAACGTGTGGTTCACATGCGCAGTGGTATAAGATTGGGGG
>JACMIG010000612.1:11472-25550 GCA_014805385.1 Levipalatum texanum
CCCCCCCCCCCCCCCCCCCCCCCCCCCCCCCCCCCCCCCCCCCCCCCCCCCCCCCCCCCCCCCCCCCCCCCTACGCATCCGCAAAAAAACAGCGCGTGATAGAAACCACCCATCAACATCTTCCCGTGTTCGATGCCCCCTCCACTCTCCTTCACTTTGGAAAGCATTCGGAACGGCCTCTCTGACGAAGAAACAGACGAATCACTCGCTCTTTTCTTTCTCTTCCATCTTATCTTTTCCATCGTGGCTGGGGGGAGCGTGTGCCATTTCTATACTTTCATCAACTCGTCGTATGATGTGTCTTGTCTGGGCTCATTGTTGATGTTGTTGTATCGAGGTCGGTAGGAGTGGGGAGGGTAGAAAGTTGTGCTGTGAGCATGGCACGTGCCTCTCTTGTGACTCACTCCACCTCGCCCTTCCCTCACTTTGTTGTGTACGAGGAGTGAGGATGCTCCCGTTTTGCTAGGGCTCGCTCCTAATGCATTCTTATCTTTGCGCCATTTTTCGCGCCGCCAGAGTGATCGTGTTCGTGTCCGCCGTATCCATTTCATCGCGCTGCATTGCATTTTGATGTTTATTGCAGGAAACTCTCAACCATCCCCGTCCTTTGGCTCCGTGGGAGCTTCAACTCCGCCTCCCACAGCCAGCAGCTCCAGTTACGTCGACAACTCAACGTCCTCGATGATCATCGGACCAGGTATTATACCCCCCTCCTACGCAAATATTATCTACAATCTCTTGTATAGGTCCGTCAGACCTCGCCCACTGCTTCGCCGTAGCCATGGGCCCTAGCGATCTGAAGGTACGCGAATGAGACTGTTATTGATTGCTATGACTCATAGGGCCATTGATATGCGACCAATGTCACCACACAAGATACACAGGGGATCCAATTCTGGAACTTGATTCGCGTGTATCTGGGCACCTACGAACGAATGGATGAAACAATGACAATGAGTGTCACGTGTGTGTGTTGTGTCTGCTCTCATATCGCTCTTCTCAAGGTTGTCGCGCCATTAAAACATGCATTCCAGTTGCCGAACTCTCCACCCTCTCCGAATGGAGTCCTCAACGGATATGGCCATCTGCACATGAACGGAGGGGGAGGAACTACGAACGGGCGACGGGAAATGAAGCAGGAACCTCTCTCGAGCAGCAGCAGCGAGGACGGGGGAGCAGTTCGACCGGTATGCTTTGTTACATTAGTGCACTTCCTTTGGCTACATTGGATCCGTGATCAAGGCCATGCTCCCGGGTTGTTTCGTTACTCCTCTCATTCGCCACCTGAACTGCTCTAAAGTTCGGGCCCAATCTGTGGCTGCAATTTCACAAAGTTTCCTCAACTTGTTCACAGCGCTCAAATGCTATTCTGCGCGTTGACTCAGCTGCACTAGCCACTTTATAGCCCACCTCCTTTCCACCTTCATTCGCTGGCCGGCTTGGCCGTGGTTTGTTCCGTTGAACTCAGACCCTGTGTGTGCTTTAGCCCCCGCTCTTTCTCGCTCTTTACGCGCTCCCCTCCTCTTCCTCCCGTTTCTCTCCCCTGTCATCGTCTTCCCCCTTTCCATCATTGCAAACGGTAGACGCAGCCCATGCCATTCCGGGCCAGGGGGGAAACTGGATGCACCAGCCTCCGCACAAATCTAGAAGTGGGTTAGTGGCGGGAGTCTTAGAAGATCTGGGAAGAGAGGAATGGATATCCCTCCAAGGGGGCGCTCTCCTTTTCTGTCTCCCTGCTGCTCTGGGGGCCCTGGAAAGTACAAGCATCGCCGTGGTCGCCAGCCTGTGTCTGCAAGTGCACACGAGGAGAGGAGCAGGGAGAGCTTTGGTCCCTTGTAGTGCAAGAACGAAAGTGCGTAAGGTAGAAAGCATGGCCTGTAGGTGCGCAGCCGCGTAGTCGCTGCATCCGCTTCAACTAATGGTGGGCAATAACTCTTGAACCGATATTTCCAGCCTGGTTCAGGTTCTCTGGCTATGGTTTTGTTTTTCAGTTTCAACCCGTTCCTCTGTGTGCCATATGCGCAGCCGATTCGACGGGAATTCACTTTGGAGTGGAGGCGTGTGCAGCATGCTCGGCCTTCTTCCGAAGAACAGTTGTCCTCGGAAAGAAGTACACGTGTGCGAAGGGAGGAGGATGTCCCCAGACCAAGGGTACGTTTTTACCCTTTCTTCGTCCCTACAATATGTGCTTTGATTTCAGTCGAGATCGGAACAACGCGATGCCGAGCATGCCGGTTCACAAAGTGCATCACCGTTGGCATGGACCGAACAGGTATGTTTCGTTTAGTAAAAATGTGTGACTAATTTTAATCCTTTAGCCGTGCAACACCGTCGCGATGCCATAGGAAAGGTGACGCAGATCAAGCAGGAGTTCTCCCCCATGAACGGTATCAGGCTCTATTCGGATCCCAGTAGCAGATGGTTACAGAATATGACCTCCCTGGCCCCTCTCTCCCGAAGCCGAAGTCAACCCTCGAAGACTGGACTGAGCGCTACGAAGAGTTGTGCCGCCTAAGGAAGCTCTTCTACACCACGACGTCCATGGCCGAGGCCCTCGACCCCTCAACTGAATTGGTATGTGTTACTAAATTTGTGTCTTCTGTATAATGGTCGGTGCAGGAATATCGTATCTATTCATTTCTCGAATTCAGGTTCTTTTTTTCAGGAACCTAAGGAGCTAACTCAGTTCCGGGAATGCATTTTCCAAGTCTGGAAGATAGAGCCTCGCATAGTGCAGGAGTGCTTATTCAAATGTGAGGCAGCAAAGGGCCTTACCATACCTGAGAAGACTGCCATTTACCGCAACTTCTACCTCATCTTTCAGGTTGGTTTCACTCTTCATTGTTTTTTGTTGCAAATTTGCTCTCTGATACCAGGATAAGAGTCATATTTTTAAACCACTATTTTCCAGGCCATCGAAGAACCCTTTTTCACATGGAAGAATGGAGGGCTCGAGAAGAACTGGTGGTTCATGCAAAATATGTAAGCCTCACTCCCGAGTTGACAATGACTACGGTCCACTCTTCCAGGACTTACTTCGACCTTAACCACCCCGATGACTATTTTGACAACTTCGTACTGAAGGGATTGAACATTGACAAGGGATCGGCCAAGGCGTGAGTGTCCTTTGCATTCCCCTTATCTCTGGGGAATACGCGATCAGTTTACAATAAATATGTCCTTTGCAGTATCTTTGTCCCATCGTTCCGTCACGCGATGGATACCGTTGGGCGGAGAATGCAATCGATGAATCTGTCGAGAACTGAGATGATTGCCCTCGCTGCCTTCACGTTCCTCAATCGACGTTAGTATCTGCCCTTGATTGATTAACGGAACCTCGCAAGTTTTTATGCAATCCAGGAATGCAACGCTATTTTTTTTGCCCATCCGAGGCTTCTCGGCTTTTACATAGATTTATTTTCAGATGTTCCAGATCTCTCAGAGGAGACGAAGGAAATATTCGGGAAGGCCAGTGACCAGCTGATCAAAGATATTCTGGAGATGTACGAGAAGGATGATACGATCAAAGAAGACCCGGAAGTTCGCCTCTACTCGCTCCTCTCTGTGATCGGAGACGTCAAGGTTCGATTAGCTTCCTTTGGATACTTCCGGCGTGTGATTGCCTTGAATTCCCTTATCGCTGAGGACTCATGAGAGTGGTCAGCTAAAGTGCACTCTGCAGGTACATGCACTTCGTACAAAAGAGAACATGCGTATGCTCGACTTCTTCTCCCTTCTGCCCTCTGAACCACTTCTCCAGGAAATTAATGACATTCAATCGGTACTATACTTTCTGTTCCAAATACAAAACACAATCATTTTTCAGATCGAGCTCACTAATAACTTCGTCAACAATAATCCAGTCACTAAAGTGCTGGTCAATCGTCTACCCGTCATACTGGAGCACAATGTTTGTTCCACACACAATAATAATTTAATTTTGATGTTCTCAGATGAGTCAAGCACTTCACACGGAGCGCGCCTGTTCGCCAACGTATCCCGTAATCTCTACGGATCTCAAATTCGTTCCACCGGATGACTTCACTCCTACGATTTCAAAGACCCTGAACGGAGAACCTGGCCCCTCCCGCCTCCCTTTCGACTCCGAACCGTCAATTGGGTCCGCCAAACGAACTTACTTCTACGCTGTAAGTTATGTCTCATTTGCTACAATCTGTTTTCACACGTTCGAAGTGAACATATTTTTGCAGAGACCTGACGCCCACACATTAGTACAGGACATCGGAACGGGGGACGAGGAAGAAACGTGCAACGGAGATCTCCCCCCTGCAAAGAGATCGAGGTCCACTCTATCTTCATCCTCCGACATTATTGACGTTGTCAAATTTGGTTCTGTTGACTGAGTCCGCTACCAGGGCACTTAGAAGATTCTCATATGCAACGATCACTTTCCTATGGACGTGATTTGTTTGTGGTACCTCTGTGAGGGTCCCATCTCGAGTAGTTTGACTAGTTTCACATAGTACTTCATTATGCATCGCTCGTTGTTATGATGTCTGTGATCTCAACTCAGGTGGCGTATCCTTCTCTCGGTCTATGAGTCGATGTTCTTCGTAGATTACCGTCGGTTTCCCTTTCATCGGGTTTCACACGCATCTGTACTTCTCATTTTTCCACATTTCATACCCCCCACCATTGATTCTATTCTGGTCTAGGTCTCTGCCCCTCTACTCAGGAATCTTCAGCATCAGATCCGTGCCAGGCCAACCTCTCCCTCTACTGGTCACTTTTTTGTGTGCACCCTGTAATTGATCCGTACGTAGTCCAGTGATTCTTCTCTTTATGAAACGAGACATTAGCGCCTCGGGTTCCTCCCCCGACTCTTCCCACATTGCAATGTCATTTTCCGATGGGACCTCATCAGGTACGAATGTGCACCTAGACAGCCAGGGATTGCTGATCTTTGGTTTTTGTTTTATTCGCTAATAATGATAAAGACGTTTGATCAACTGTTTCCTGTAGAAATGTCAGCAGTGAGAGTTTGACAGCGCTCCAATTATACCGACGATCTCCTAGACCCATGGGCCATGGCTACAGCGAGTGGAGACGAATTCGAATTGTCCAATACAGACGGATCACCCATGAATTTGACAGAATTCATTATTGTTTCAGATGGCCACATCGACATCGTATCGGGCTCTGAAGCACTCTCCCACAGGCTACGGTGATCGCACTGGTACGTGGCATGGATAGGAGAACATGTAGGCATTTAACTGCAGTGGGCTCTGCTGCTCCTCCCCACCGACAATCCGCGTTCATCGTAGATTCCGTGCCCGTTAAGGTGCAGTCGAATTTTCAGGCACATACGAGAATGCGCTATGTTTCCAGGTCAAATTCCTCAACAGAAATGGAGTGAGCCACTTCGTAACTGCTACCCTCGGTCCGTCGCCCTCCCTCACTGCCTTCGCTCCTGCCCATCATGCCGATGACGACCCATTCAGGTATGATGAGGGGGCGTTTTCAAGAACTAGGTTTTACCAAATGCTTAGAAGATCCGCGCAGTTATCGAGATCTACGAACATACTCTCATTGTCAGCATTTTCCTTTCAGACCAATTTCTTCTTTGGAACTCCCGTCCGAACCGAATGATTTATGGTATGATTGTTTTCATCAACATTTTCCGTAGCCAGAGCGTGCTCTTTACCGACTGAAGTATTTCAGCGTGATGACTCTCGGTGATCGTGACATGATGGCAGTTCCCATGGTCAATGGACGCGTCGTCATTGCTGAGCCCACCAGGGACGAGGCCAAGTCCATCTCCGGTCTCCAGAAATTTCACGAATTTAAGACTCACGATGCCGAGGTATGTTTGGAAAGATTTGTTCACTTGAAAAGCTGAACATTGCGAAGAAAAAAACTAATGGAAATTGTAGGCAACATGTGCGTGTGAATCGGGCACGAATCTGCTTGTCGGAGGATCGGACGGCGCAGTCGTAATCATCGATGCCGCCACCGACGAGACCACCTTCTTGACAAAGGTATGTGTATTACATTTAATCGATCCGAGTTAGATTTATTATTGTAAATATTTTTAGAATCTTCTAATAAAAACCCCTTGTTTTGCAGACTGGCAGCGGAGTCGATTCCATCGCCGTCGTCTCCGGCCAGTCCCACCTCATTGCTACAGGACACATGGCGGGCATGCTCAACGTGAGTACAACATTAATGAGTAACACCGACAACGTGACTGCAGTGGTGGGACACCCGCCTGCACACGAAGCGTCTCGTGTGTTCGATGTCGGGGAAGATGCCCAACGACGCCGTCACCTCCGTCTCTCCCCATCCCGCCCTGAATAGTGTGGTATGCGGTTCTCTGTCTCTCTACATTCTAACGTCATTACAGATGGTGAGTGGTCGTGAGTCCGGCACCGTTTCCTTCCACGACCTACGCAAGGGAATCGATACTCCCGATGAGTGGCACAGCTTCAGAATCTGCGATGGACCCATCAATCAGGTATTTGTGCTTTCTCCATTTTTGTGCCACTTTATGCGGCACTCGAATTTTCGGAATCTGCAGGTGGCATTCCACCCGCGGTACGGGGACAACCTCTTTATCGCCACCGATGAGGGCAGTCTCATCCACTGGGATCCCTTCCATCGAGCTATCAAAATGTACGTGTTTGTTTTTATGCTTACAATTAAAAGATCGTGAATAATTAATTATGAGTAGCAATATTGTGAATTCCGATATTTAGTGAAACAGGTCGTTTTCAGGGGTATGAACTGCACACGCATCGCGCCATGGTTCAACACCAACCTCGAGGAGTCCTCCGAGCTCACTGGTTGGTAAATTTTAATAGCATGTTCTATATCTGCCTACAGCATTTGGTAGATTAGGAATACTAATTTTTCAGCCCTTATTTCGTCCGTTGCCTCGTCCGTGAATGCCTTCGACGTCCGCGACGAGAGTCTCGTGGCAGTCGGCGAGGATCAAATGGTCAGATTCGTCAACGGAGTTAGATTGGCCTAAGTAGCCCGACTGATCTCTCGCCCCTTCTCCTTATCCACTTCCATGTACACGGATGATTAGGCGGAATTAGGCGCGGTCTCTCCATCCCCGCTCCCTCTCGACTCACGAACACTTTCTCCCTGTTGTCCCCTCCGATTCCTGTTCCATCCGATTAGGTTGTATCTCCTATTCGTTGTCCATCTCGCTCGTGCATGTCTCCTATTGAAACTGCACATTGATACGGCTCCCCCTCCACGCTGTTCTCATCGATGTGATCTTGTCTGCATTCAATTTGTTAGATTATTTTTGTTCCTGATATAAACTATTTATCAACGTGATTATGCCCGCATCAAATGAAACGGTCGAACAATGTCCGGTAGACAGTACTTGACTGATACAAGTACCGGTTACTCTTACATTAGGGAGATGGTCCCATCAACATCTGCAGGTCGATTGGCTGCATCGCAGAGGGGACTCCTCCCTCCCCTGCCCTCCAGACGTGAGTGGGATGTGCTGTTGACCAGATCGAACGCAGCGGTTACTGGTCAACATTTGGAAAGTATATTCCCAGCATCTACACTTCTTCTCCTCCAGTTGCCCCCTCCTTCCCTCTCGTCTCTCTGATCCCTCCTCTATTTCTTCGCCCCCTCCCTCCCTCCTCCACCACTGCGTCACTCGCCAGCAATGAAAGTTCTCTGGGTGCGGCTTCCACGCATTTTCTCTCCCCAATATATCGCGAGAGTATTTCCGCGGTGCCTTGTGTCTCTCTCTCCACTCTGCTGATAGCACCCAAATCCTCGTCTCTCCTCTCGTCACCTTTCCTATGCAATCTCCCCGCATACACTTCACGGCCTGTTTATCAGCCGGGCGAGGAACGTGTGAAAGGGCTGATTCAGATAGGAGACTCCTCTGCTCTGCTCCGCCCTTTGCTTTCTTTGGGCCTTCGCTGGCTCGACCGATCCCATTCTCCTCCTCCTTTCTTTCTTTCTCCATCTGCTGGAGGGCAACGGTCGGCACTGCGTGTAAACATCCTCCCACTCTCCCTCCTCCGCTACTTACTCCCATTCTGCTTTCCTGACACTTTATTCCTCCTTCATCCTTTGGATATCTTCTTTCTCTGCACTCGATCGATGGGCGATGTTCGAGGGGAGAACGGGGCTCCGTTCCGAGCCTCCTCCCTCCCTCCAATCTTCCGTCACTTTTTATTCAGTGGTTAACGTTTCCGAAGGCCGTCCCTTTCCGATTCCCGTCAGGCATGCCCCGCGGCTCATTTTTTGTCGCTGGAGGCGTGTCTCTTGTTGTCAGAATGGCACGGACTCTGCCCTCCCTTCTCGAATCCTCGCCGTTTTCTCGTCTCCCCCCGTCAGCTGCGGGGCCATCGTCCATTTCGTCAGATACTCATTTGATCGGTCGGCGATGGGCAACAATGTTGCTGTTGCGTGGAGTGTAATCTCCTTCTCTCGTTCTCCCGTCCATACCATTAGACTGTACACTCACAGCGTGGGTTCGATTTATGAGATAGCATCAGTAGCGACGTATACGGGGGTGCTCTCACCCCCATTCATTCCGTTCTTACCTCCAGGAACGCCAAAAAGTATTCTTCGAAAAAAACAATAGTTGCATTGTGTATGCTGCGTTTGTACGCGGCACTTGGCTTACTCCATCCTCCCTCTCTCCACTCTTCCTCCCCCCCTCTGAACTTGCGTCAGCTGAGACATGCGATAACACACACCCGAGCATTTTAAGAATTCTTCAGTTTTATTACGATAATTCTTACCTTTCAGCTAACGCTAATTCGGGCCATTGTGGACTGGAACTGTGCCCGATAACAGGCGGTGATTGAGGTTAGTTCCATTTTTCGATCTAATTGTAAGCTCTGAAATAATAATAAACGATCTCCACTGATCTGGAACAAGCTAATAGACTTATTTATTTGAGGCGATGGGAGGACTTCGTCGCAACTCATCTCCGTCGTCGTTGGCGGGGAAGCCGACGCTCCTCCAGAGGGTCAAAGTCTACTTCCCGCCCGTCAATGGAAAGTACGCATCTTTATCGCTTAATACGAGAGCAAGGAGCAGTGAAAGACTGGCGCCCAGGTCGCATCCTTTGGCAATTCGCCCTTCGTGCCCTGTGGCAATTCGAAGGGACACCGTGGGTGGTCCAATCAATAGATATTGTAAAGCCTGTTTTGTTTTGAATATTCTTATTGTAATTGCAATTGGTGTATGATTGTACTACAGGACGCTGCTGACTCACTACCTGCCTGCGTCTGGCGCCCTCTCCCACACCCTCTTCCAGAACCACATCTTCTCACCTAACATCGTCCACAAGTGTGTCCCTTAATTGAGATCATATTAGAAATATGACGGAGTTGCAGTAGAGAACGTGATTCCTTGCAGACTCTTCCCCGTGGGGGAACTCGCCGTCAGCAACGTAATCCTGTTCAACGCGAACCTTGGCCTCGGCTTCTGGGTCTACTTCCGTCCCCATCTCTCCCGTGCCGACCGATGGACGCGGGTGGAGATGGCCGTCTTCGCCTCCACCATCTTCAACTTCGGCAGCCTCCTTGCCTCCGTCCTCATCAAGGCGCTCATACCGCAGAAGTGGACTATTTTTTATTTTAAGAATCTAACCTTTATCTCTGCAGGACCTCGACCGGCGTGAAGTCTGTTTTTGCGTCCTTGCTCTCGTTCTTTCTCCTCACGCGGGCGTACAAGTACGCACTGCTGGTGGATAAGAAGAGGCTCTCCTTCTCCAAGGTAGCCCGTTCTATCTCCGTCTCTGATAAAATCTCCTTGCAGTCCCCATCCCCGAAGCTGAGCAACGGCGCCCCCATCCACAACGGAGACTCCTCCCACTGACAGCATGGTCAGTCGCTTTTCATTGATAGCAGTTGTTAGTCTTGCATTCCTTCATAGAGATAGTGCCTTCATATTTTCGCGCCTTCCGTTCTTTTGTCTGTGAAAGAACTCCATTGCATTTCTGCTCCGTTCCTCGGTCAGCGTCTCTTGATCCCAACTGGTGGCTCTCCTTACCATTAATCCCATTTCCTAATCTACCATGGGTTAAAGACGCACTCACCGACGGAGTACCCGTTATCTAGTTCTTGTTCTCGTTTTTTTAGCTAGTTTATCCAGGCAGATCCTGGCGCCCTAAATGTCGGAATAGAATTCATTGAATACTGGTCTATTATCCTTGTTGGCGATTTCATCTCGTTGCGAGTCTCTCTGCTTCCTGTATTTCTTTCTGTCCGAGTGAAGAGTAAACACCTTTGACATGCACACATTAAATGTCTTTATTGAAAAGTAAACATTGCAACAATTGATAACAGTGCTAGGCTATGGGAACGGCAAACCAGAGTTTGTACAGGACATGGAAAGGAGGGCGAAAAGAAGGAAGAAGGGGGAGGGTCTAGAGAGAGGAGTGTTCATGGGAGGCGAGTTCCTCGGCTGAGGGTCCAGTCTCCTCCTCCTCGTCCTCCACGGCGGCCTCGACATCGAGACAGCACTTGTTGGAGGAATCACAGGCGAAACCAGCGGGGCACAGGCCGGAGAGGCAGTCTGGAGAGTACTGTAACAAGGAGGGAGGGGGAGGACTACCTCCGATGCTCTCCCTCTCGGGGCACGATGCTCCCCTCTTCAGACGGCGGACGACGCAGTTATTCTTGGAATTGCAGACGAATCCCTCGGGGCAGAGGCCATTGGCACAGGCGTGGATGGGATGGTCTGAGGGGGGAGGAGGGTGAAATAGGGGCAGACAAACCATTGGAGGCCTCCACTGCGAGGGTGAGGGCAACGACGGCGAAGAGGGCGATGAGAGAGAGGGAGTTCATGATGGAGATGAGGATGAAGAGGGAGGAGGCTGATTGAGAGGGCTTCACGATCTCGTTTTATACCCTCGACGGGGGACAATGGAATGAAACGGGAGGACCGTAGGGGTCATTGTCAGCCGTGGAGGGGCAGGTGAACAAATGCAGAAGAAGCCCTTGTCTCCACCCCGCAATGCTACATCCACCAGTCTCTTTCCATCAGATACTGCAGCATTCATCTCATTGTTCCACGTCAATATCTTCTACTAGTGACTGGCGCGTCGTACTGACTTTAGATTAATGTTTAGCTCTGGAATGAATTAATTTTTTTATTTTTTCCATGAATTTATTGCATAATACAAGAGCAAAAACATACGAAAGCTTGCATGGGGCATAAGTTCTTTCACTGGGAGATTTTCTTGTATTATAGCATACGCGGCAGAAGTCAGCGGGACTATATACAAATTTACAATAAATGCTATAAATTAATTTGAAATAGACCGATTTCACGAGTGAAGCTGGAAAATACACCTACCAACTTTGGTGATACTGGCAGAGAACATTCGTGCATGTTTTCGATGAGTGGTACATCAATCGATGACCGGTACAAGGAGTGAATCCGATACCGCTAGTCCTAAATCAGGGGGCTCCTAATTGTAGGTACTCGCCAAAAGCAGATACAGAAAGAATTAACCGAATTGCCGAGGACATTATTTGATCGATAAAAAATACGGATCTTTCGTTAAACTAGCGTGCACATTCGTTGAAACTATCACAACCGGAATCGGCTACCGGAGAAAGGAAAACTCGGAATTTGTGAACCAAGAAATACTCTACAGTGACTCTAGAAAGGAAGAGACGACTAATTCCTACCACTCGCTAACGTTGAATTGAAGGGTACTGTACTGGTTGTTGTATCTGGCAAGATAGACATAGAGCATGAATAATGCTTAGAGGAACTGGCATTGAAGGGATGGAGGGTGATGGTGAGCTATTATTCAAGTGTCGACTTCCCTCGTTTCCTCCGCTGTCTCGATCGGAGCTCGTCCATTGGCATCTCCAGCACCTCAAATGGAACTCGTCACCGATTTTCTAGTTCGTCTCGAGAAGCAATCCATCCTCGACTTGATGAAGACGAACCTCGGGAGGCGGGCCGAGAGTTGACCTCTCTGATGGACTCAGGCATGTCGTCGTCCTCCCCGACCACCGTAACATCTTCGCCCGCACGGGCCAGTAACTCCTGAAAAATCTAACAGTTATCGGCTGGCTCCAAATGGAATGCCAAGTTGCAGACGTCAATCATTTCAATAATGGATTTTCTATTATTGCTGACCATTTCTTCATGAGTCTTGTCTCCTTTCTTTCCTCGGAAACGCTGTGCGATGCCTCTGTAATTGAGATATATCGTTACCGAGTCCACTAATAGGTACCTGAAGATGCTGCCCGGAAGTTGTTGGTTCTGCTTGATGAGGGTGCGAACTTCTCGCTTGATAATTTTGCGAACCTGAAAATTGTGCGAATAACACCATCTGACTTGATGTATACCTCTTCGGGCGTGACGTTGTCATAGTCGAAGGTGATTGGCTTCCCGAGGTGTGTGATCATTTTCACAGGAAATCCGCCGTAGATTGGAACGAGGGGGATCTTTAACCAACGTTGATTTTTTTAAATATAAGAAATAGTCTGACCTTGGTCTTCTCGTAGACCCACCGGAAGAAGGTGCGTCCCCATTGAGGAACACGGAAGGCATCGCGGCAGTTCTCCGTGAACATGGGAATCACCGGCTGCAAGGATGCAGGAATGATTGATTGGGAGGGAACAAGAACAGGAACGCACTGTCCGGGAGTTGATGATGACTCGTGCGAATCCGAGTCTCTTCCCCCACATGATGTCGTAGAGGCGAGGATCAGAGAACAGAGCTTCCCGAACCCCTCCTGAAAATACTTTATGATAGACTATCAATTTTACATTCCAACGAAATAAAAAGTAATTGGTACCTGGAGCGATGGAGAGAAGATTGCCCGCCTTGAGGGTGGACGTGCAGTCTTCGACCGTCCCGGGAGTTATCGAGAACACTTTGGTCAGCAGGCCCCATCCTGCAAGTTATGGTCAGCTAGCAAATAACGAACAGCCCTAACCGGGTATCCGGAAGATAAAATTGTCCCCGACGCAGGTGAGACTGCGGTTCTTGTGTAGAATGCATTTGGCAATGAGGTAGTATACGTCGATGGGGAGGCATCCTGAATTGAAAATAAATCTTCGATAACATGATCATAGTTCATTGGATGTGACTTTTCTCCCGCATCTCCCCATCGGAAAAGCATAACTGACCATGGAAGTAGATGAAGAGGGCGGGTCCCTCATCGGGGATGTTCTCCAGTCCCCGAACCTCGTAGCCTGTAATTAGAGTATTATTCGGACTAGTCGTAAAGCAGCAGCTTTCATATTTCTTGTTAACGTTTTCAAGGTCTGGTACGAGTCAGTTATTTACAAACTTGCTTTGGTTAGAAGAAGAAAGTCGAATGAAAAAAAACGGAGCAAGACATCTAGCAATACAGATTCCAGATAGTGCGTAATTTGGACAACTGACCATGCCAGATGTGTCCAACTCCATCCCAGAAGGAGGCAATGGCGACTCTTGCTCCACTCCAGTACCCAGTGTGCAGTTCTTCGCGGATGCGATTTCTGAAAAGAATACAATAAAATGTACCTTTCACAAAAGTGGAGTACCTGAATCGGTAGATGTGGAGGAAGATGACGCATCCGTAGATGAAGAGGAGGAGTAAAATGGGGACGACGAAGATGATGATGATGGGGAGGAATAGATACAGCAAATACTGCAAATAGGAGGTATTCATTGGTATTCCATCTTGCCCCCACTTCAGGCATTGCTGCATCTATACCCGATCCTTCCCACGGACTCCCGTTCTTTTCCCTGTCGGTGGCAGCTGCAGAATCACATGACAGTCCGAAAGCGGAGCGGGGGAACGAACGAACTAAGAGAATGGAAATGAATGAAGCGAGTATTGACTGCTTCCAAGTATACCAAAATTTGTATGTACAGGCCCAGAAAGGAGCAAATCGTTATACTCCCAAAACCCCAGGGAAAAGATTTATGAAGCCCGAGAGCAAGCGAAGTCGATGCTTGGAGAAAGGGCGGGTGGCGTACAAACAAAGGATTCGCTATCGCTACTGGATGGAAAGTGCGGAAGAGCGTGAAGGGAATGGAGGGAAGGGCGAGAGAGGGGAAGGGAGTGAGAGGGCATTTATTGCGCCCTTCTGAAATGGACTGGGGGGGGG
>JACMIG010000613.1:0-21622 GCA_014805385.1 Levipalatum texanum
TAGGCTAAGTCTATCAAAAGTTATGATTATGCGAAAAATCGCATTTTTCCAACTTTGGACGGCTGCCCCTCCACCACCAATACAGTAATCCACCCAAAATTTTTTGCATATTACTTAGGTAATCGAGTACTATAACTGGTTAAAGCGGCAAGTGCCACGGATCAACTTGGGGGCCTGGGACCAGGGCTCCTGAGCCTCCGGTAAGACTGCCTCTTAACCAACATGCTTACCTTTCTGCGTTTTTTTGATTTTGTCTCCAGTGTTTACTAAATGGGACTGAAATCTATTCTCGGGATGTCTCCCCTTGAACACCCATCTGCCAGAGGGCATTTGAAGGCGCCTAGTGAATGGGGCCTGTCTCTAAGTCACAGTCCAGCGTGTCCTTCCCACCCCCTCAGTGAGTATGGTGGAGGGGAGCGAGGATGGAACTCGTTTGGGCCCCCCTTCCTCTTCATCCTCTGTCACTCTTATTAGCTGCGGCGCCGCCGATTACGAGCGCCAGTTCTGACACCTCATTTGATGCTAACTTCTGCCTCTCTTCTCCCATTGTGCACTTTAAATCACTTGATTGCAAGTTATCGAAAATCGTCTCTCCAGCAGCGTTCGTTACTGCCATTCAACTTCTTTGCATTTCCTTGGTCAAGAAGTCGTTCCTCTCCCATATCGAGCAGACTCAACACGTTCCTTCTATATTTTGCTAGCGAAAGTGAGACGAGGAGAGGGAGAGAGAGAGTTTCGTACCCAAGAGCGAAGCCAAATTCTAATAAGATCAGGGATTAGTACTCATAAGACTATCTTGAATAGATTCCGTGGAACTCGATGGTATATTACGGGATTCCCAAGGGCGTCTGAGCCTTTACACTTTGTCTCTGTTGTCTGCAAATTTTCATCCTTCCAGTTTGTAGGAAACCAGTGTAGAGAAGACGTTTTCGAAATATCAAGTATATTTGGAACTCCAAACTAAATAATTTTCATTAAAGAGTTATTACTTGAACTTTCCTTGACTTCAAACAATCGATCTTTTCAGGAGCCTTCAGTGCCATGTCCCAGCCGTACTCGCTGGGACTGAGCAATGCGCGTGGGGCGCCGATCCTGAGTGTGTGCGCGGGGGCCGCCCACACTCTCGCCTCCACCGCCCTCCTCTGTCGACAACAGTCCCTCGACGAGTATGCATCCAGGTAATACTCTTTGGCTAGTTATGGAGAGCCTGGGGGAACCTTCCTGGCAGATATCCGAGTTTGATCACAGTTCCTAGGCAAGATGTTTTTTCCTCTCCTACGCTCCCTTTCTCTGCCGTGCCGGCGGTTGTCAAGGTTGTCTGAAATGAGACAATCTGGAATGTGCCCAAATTCATTTCACCCATAGCAACTCGGAACATACGGAGCTGAAATCCCTAGTG
This sequence comes from Levipalatum texanum, assembly GCA_014805385.1. Lineage (NCBI taxonomy): Eukaryota > Metazoa > Nematoda > Chromadorea > Rhabditida > Diplogasteridae > Levipalatum > Levipalatum texanum. Next base: position 1,400 of record JACMIG010000613.1, read on the forward strand.
AATCGCAGTTTGGTAAGCTCGGCGCATGTTGGTGCTAATTGTGGCGGGGCAAAGCGTGACTAGCACCTTTCCCCTTCCGCTACACGTGAGTCAAGGCGGCCGATGATTTATCTTCGCTGCTAGAAAGGGGCGAAGAAAGGGTGGGATGGGGGGAGATGCTTCGAACCTTCTCCCGCCATCTTTCGAGCACCGCGGACAATCGCGGGGGAAGGAAGAGTGAAACATTGAATGGAGTCTCGCAGGTCGCTCATCTCTCCCCTCCCCGGCACCTCCTCCACCATTCGGCGAGGCAGTGAGTTATTACAAGTTATTAATAAATGCCACGCATTAGTTTGCCCCCCCCCCCTTGATTCATGGCGCGCCAGCTCATCTTTTGTTAGAGGAGAGCAATCTGTTCTGACATCTTTCTCCTCATTTCTACTTTCTGCCCTGCTGGAACGATGCTTGTTTCCATGAGTCGCGATGCCTCCAAGTCCACGTCCAACGTCCCTTTTGCAGGTGACAAATGCGTCAAAGGTATGGGGAGGGGCACTCACGAATTCCCTTTTAGGCCAACTTTCACCTTATTATTGCGGGAACGGCCCCCTAAGGGGATAGGGGGGATTTGGGCGGTTAATCGGCAATAACAGATCGACTGTAGGGATAGGGGAGAGAGTTGCGCACCCTTTGCTGCCTCTTTATGGGGCTGCTACTGGCCACTCCGCTTTCTGACCTTCACTTACTGTCCGGGGGGTGATCCGCGCCTCTCATAGGTAGCCCCCTTTGCCTCTTCCCTTATTCCTGCCCGTTTCCTTCCCCCTCTGATCGCCGCCTGTTTTTGTTCGCTGTTCCGCACGCGCATCTGAGCAGGAGGAGATAGCTATAGCTAATCGTTCCCCCTCTTCCGACCCCCTCCATTTACCTCCTCCTCTTCCCCCCACACACCGCCGTTGTTCTTTGCTCCAACACCCCCAAAATTGATCATGTGAGGCAAGCTCCATAAATATTATGGCTACTACATATTTGGCTTCGGGGAAAAACTGATGCGTAGGCCTATATCAATAGATCAAAGCGTATGCTAATGATCTACGGATTAATCTCATTGGATTAAAAGTGCATCCTTCGCATCGGTTTCTCCCCTGTAATAATTCCATTCTCCTTCTCTTCAGCAATCTCCGTGCAGCGCCAGACGAGCGTGGAGACGTCGTCGAAATCGCGACGGGCCTCTCGGAATGTGGACGAAGACGAGAAGAAGGCCGGGAAAACCAACATGATCTCCCTCATGAGTACGGCTTTGATCTTCCTGGCAGAATATTGTATTCGGCTCCTTTGAACAGCAAAACTGTCTGGGGTTTATACCTAAAAATGAGCGATTTTCAAATTTGTTCTGAGATCTCACTAGTAACTATGTACTTTGGTTGGGCACCGCTGGGATTTTGTTCCCCGAAACATGCTCCTCCTCATTTGATTCATCTTGCGAATTCGTCTCTGCCAGTCTGACTCATCTCCAATGCCGTAGACTCCCTCATTTTTCATGGGAAGGTTTTCAAGCTGATCCCTCGGAATAGAACCGAAAGTGCAAGGGAAAGTGCAGCGAGAAAGACATTGATTATCAGGTGCAATCATCGCCATCGAACAGGACGACTCGACTACGATTGGGATCGCCATACGCAAGGGACTCCTGGACGTAAGGCTATTAATATCGTTTCCATATGTACACCCAGACTTCCGGTGTTTACCAACCGCTCACCGGAGCATTGTAGTTCCGATCCGTACCAATTGTGACTGCGCGCTCTTGATCGATTTCTGCCATACCAGTTTCATGGCATGTATTGTCCTAGAGTGGGTATTAAAACGACCGAAGTGCCCGATAGTCTGTAAGTCTGCTGAAAATAGAAATCTCTTGTAAACAAAAAATATTGTCTGAGGGACATGGTCACAAGGCGTAGGCCAAAGACGAGAGGCAATCATTCCTGATGTGCCACGAGATATACGTTGAACGGAGGTTATATTTAGCCTTCTGCTGTCGTTGCTGCCGGTGCCTTTGCCCAGACTTCGATCAAGTGGACCCTCATGGACGTCGCCCTCGCCCTCGATGCTCAGAAGTGCGCCCGCCTTCTCATGAGCCACGGTGCACTGGAGAATGAACAACGTGAGTTGGCTCTGTCGATTTCGATCACACCTGCCACATGCAGAATCCTGCCTGGAAGCTCGTCGGGTAGCCGTGAACGATGCAGTGGAAAGGATCGAACAGAAGAGAGCAGCCCTTAAGTCGCTATCTCCGAGGGTACGGAAGTTCATTTGTGCGATCTTAAGGATGTGGTGCTGTCACAGTTCAAATTTTCTGCATACAAACTGTTTCGAGAATATAGGTCGGTTCAAGACGTGGAATCACATATGTGGATGGAACTATCAAGATATCTTTGCAGGACTACGACAAGCAGGTCAAGTCGATCAACACCCATCGGGCGCTGTTCACGAAGATGGAGCGGACGCTGGCGGCGGTGCGACCTGCACGCGTTGAGAGCTGCAAGGTAAACATCGTCCATGAATAGAGGGCAATCACTTCCCCATCAACGACGAATGGCGCAACCATAAGGGCCGCGTGAAACATCCTGAATCCACGCTCGTCTTCTATTGTCGATGGAGAAAGCAGAGCGCTGCCCGCTCCTTTGCGCTCTTATCCATAGAACGAACGTTACATTTCCCTTTCTTGGCTCAAGGATGAGTGTTGAATATAGTCCTTGTCATGGATAATCCTTTCGATGATGCTATTATACTCTCAATCTAAGGATACAGTACACTGATGCGTCCATCCCCAATTTCATCCATCCCAATCCAGTCTGGGCGCACACCTCATTAAACCCGACCACGGCGGAGACAATTGGCCCCAGTCAGAGACTAGATGCGCTGTGGCCACAGGTGTTTTCAAACGCCGCGCCGTTTTGAATTGAGGAGGAGAGAGGGAGGTAGCCTTGCATGCGCTGGCCATTAGTCTGCGACCTTCGTAATCGGCCCCCATCACTCACCTCTCCCTTAAAGCGCACCCCGATCCATTCAATCGCACTTGAGGTCGACCCGTTCCACCCGGGGATAAATAGCTATGATTTGGGTATCTGCGCCTATTTCGTGAGTGTATGACGTCAACTTGAGCCACCGGAAGGACCGTATTTTGTAGATCGAGGCGAATTCGGCCCACTCCATCCTGCTGCGCCCCGTAATCGCGGCCACTTCGGCGTCCGTCGTCTACAAGTACAAAGGTAAAGACTTGACCTACAGCCTCTTCCAAAGTCAGAGATTAAAGCGCGCTGCTGAATCAGAAAATTAGCTGGCATTACCCAGTGCTTAGCAAAGTTGTCTCTCCAACGTTTCTGCGTAGGTTCTATGATAAGTGGAGTGTTATTGCGAGACTCCCACTCAGCTATTAGCTGAACATCCTCAAAACACGGTCGCTTTCGAAGATCACACTTGACCGTTTTCTGGAACCGAGAAACGAGGGGTTCCGAGCCATACATCAAGGGATGATGCCATGTTCATTTCGTTGGATCTAAATGGTGGAGGTAAAGGAAGCCCCTTTGATTGCAGTGGAATGGAGCGACGATAAATCGTTCACACGGGTATTGGGAAGCGCCGTCGTCGGCGACATCAGATCCTTCCCCATCGAGGTTCGCTGAGACCCTTTCGATTATGCTTCCACCGAATCACATACATACCTTTTTCGAACCGAAGCTTGATTGGAAATGACAACTTCCGCTGCACTTGCTCAATCGAATGCAGAGTGCACTCACATTCTCCACTTTCCATCTCTTTTTCGAGCGCATCTTAGAACGAGATTTACAGATTGTTTCGCAGCAATGTGTTGTCTTCGAAAGGCATGAAACATCGAACGTTAAACATTTTGCTATCGCAGGTCCATGGGATCGACAGCGGGAGTGCCCTTTCGTTCCGCGTCTTCGCCGGCACCATCCACGACTACGGAGACCCCATCAAGTGTGTGCCGCCCACTGTAGAGATGAGCTGTGAGTTCGCCCCCACCAACTCCTCCATTCACCCTCTAACTCTTTTCATTCATCTCGCATACAACCCTCTTTTGTATCCTTACTTCCCTCTTCCATCTGTCATCCATCCTACTTTCGTCACTCCTCCCTTCCCTCCTTAACCACTCCCTATCATCAGCGTGGGAGGAACTGTTCGACGAGCGCGAGAGCCGCGAGGACCATGCCCAGGCCATTCTCAATCTCACCGATGCCGTCGAGAAGCATCGGCAGAGTCTAGTGTGGCAAAGAGGTAAGATAGATTTCTTAGGAACAATATAAATAGGGTTCAATTTCAGTTTTCCCGAATGAGTCCGAAAAGCGGCGGAAGAAGAACGGCATCAAGGATCTGTTTGTTAGCAGCGCTAAGTTCGCGAAGAATATGCAAAGGTAAGCTCAAGATCGAAAATAAATGATTGACACCTGAAAGATCAAAGATCAATGCTCTTTCAGTGGCGTCTACCTCGCTGCTTTGATCTACTGCGAGGGGCGCATTCTCTGCACAGTGGATGATGTCCTTCCCTGCTTTGTGGTCGACGAGACAATCTCGACCCTGAACAAGGAGGACATCCAGTGGCTCCTCAAACTTTCCCTCAGCTGGGACCAGCTCAGCGGCCTCTCCGAAGCAACGCCCAATGCGTACTCCAACAATATTGCTTTGAAGTGAGTCTGAAGCATAAAAAAGGTACGCAAATTTTGACGCGAGACAGACGGAAACAGTTATCAATACGGTTATTTTGCAGCTTCCGGGCAAAAGTCATCAACGCCGCCAATGATCTCATGAATGCGCTCGGTCTCAAGGACATCGGCCGCCTCGCTCAGCCTGTCGTCCACGAGAGCTGTGTCTTCCTCGTCACTGTGCGATTCGTACCGGGCGTCGAGGCAGTTACTGTAAGAGATTAAAGTGATTGTATTTGAGAAGACGAAAATTAGCGCATTTTCGAGTTTTTCTCAAATTCAAACTACAGGCCCTGACGACGCACTGGATGACATTCGAGAAGATGTTGCGGAAGCGAGTGACTTGCCCTGCCATGGACAAGCTCATCAAGGAAACCGTTCCACTCATGAATTTCTTCGAATCCAGTCAAATCCCGCTCGAGCGGGGATTGTACGTCAGCTACATGAAGCTGCACTCTTCATTGTCGTCGATCAGGGTATTGCGGAGTAGAGATGACGGTTTACCTCTTCGGTATTTCAGGTTGTGGTTCCCGACAACCTTCCCTCTGTCTTGCCGTATGTGTCCGTCCGCGACAACCCACACGTCACCAAGGACGAGTGGGACTGGATCATGGTCAGTCATAAGAATCGAACTCGCGATATGCCTGGTTGAACTGGACCTTTATACCACTGTGCTCTACAGGCCATCGACGAGAACAGGGACGTTCGACCGACGCCGGGACAGCGGACCTTCCATCGGCAGTTAAGCAAGGCCATCAACACTCTTCTCCACGACCTCGACGTTGACCCCGACCTCGTCCCCGGCCACCGAATGCTCACCACGGAGATACTTCAGTTGAATAAGGACGTCTCTTTGATACTGGTAGGTATCGGAAGTTAAGTGCATGAATTAACTTGAAATTATCACTACGGTATTATGCAAATTGGGCCGAGGTGTGAATACTTTCTTCTAGATCCTTCCGAAGCCTGAGGACGTTTGTTCGGCCCCCACGGGTTCCACTCACGCGACGGAGGTTTATGAACAAAGAAGAGGCTGCACCTCCATCTCCATTCTCGTCTTCGAGATGAGTGAGTGCATTGTTCATTTCTGACATCTATCCCTATTCTCCAGTCCACCTCTCGACTTACCATCCGGCGTTTATCAACTCCTATTGCAAGCTCAGCATCTTCATCGAGCACTTCCTCATGGTTTATTTAAATCAATCAAATATGTTAGTCAGTGCTGTTCAGATCTCCCAGTACGAGCAGAGGAAGTGTCTGCTGGAGAATGATTCCAAGGTGTACCGGACGCAGTCGGAGATTCTCTCCGACTACCAGCGCCAACTCGACTCCATCTGGGGCAATTCTCGGTGGATCTCTAGGATAGCTTCTCTGGCTCGGGATAAGACAGCCAAGTGAGAACATTCATTTTCTTCTTAATTGTCTTCATCGAATCAGTTGGAAAAACAACGGATTTTATATTAGATCAGGCACAATTAGATTGTTCATTGAGCACGTTCTTGCTCCTGCATATTATCTAGCTGTTCAGTTCCCTTATCGAAGATCAGACACTAGCTGTAAGTGGCATTATTGCTTGCAAATATGCCGCCGCTCGTGATAATGATGTGATGTTGAACACGTATGCAGCTGATGATTAGCGAGGGTATAAGAACCTTCTACTCTTGCAGGTGTTCCATTCCACTATCTCGCCTACTCGCTCCACTGGCTAACTACGAGCACTTGGACGGCGGCTATCAGTCGGACAATGTGAGCGAACCTTCTGAGCCATTGGACCCTTCACCCATGGACCCCAACAAACCCGAAACTGAACAAGACAGGTTTAAATGTATCAGTACCATGAAGATCATTATTCTTCAGCCTCTTGCCGATACACATGTGAACCCTGAAACTTCACGCTCTAATTCTAGTTTCTGTACATACCGATAAACGCGGATTGTAGTCTGAATGTCTGGAAATCCGGATGAGCGCAGGTCGAAAACACGACTTATGCTAGCTATAAGTTCATCCTTCCATCGGTGGGGCCTTTTGGCTTCGTCTGATCTCTACTTTCCTATCTTGCGCTTCCGCTATAGCAGACGGGCTATATATACGGGAAAGGGATAAGCTCGTTAGGAATGCACTAAGCGTTCGCTTCCAATTAGAACGGGGAGTAGTTCACCGTAATCGCTTTTGGGGTGTTCTTCCCTTCTCCTATCGCTTGCTTCTTCAGAGCACGGATCGGCCCGATTCGTCGCTGCTCTCCGTGTCTTCGCTCGCTCGCTTTCCGCGTCCACAGAGTCTCATGGGTTCTCCAACGGCCTCCCTCTCCGACTTCGACCGCATCCTCTCCCTCCGACGCCACCACTCCACGGAGCGCCCCCGTGCACGCAACGCTCTCTCTCAACCCATCGCGGTACGCTACCGTAACCCTCCATGCATCATCTTTCCCTTCAGGAAACCAGCCAAGACGCCCAGAAAACGGCGGTTATCATCGTGTACGCGGCGTACGACTGCGGACTGGCGAAGGGAACAAGGTTGGATGCCCCTAAATCATCGTTATCCACGATGGCTATTTAGTGTGCGCCTCTCCATCACTCCCGCAACCACTTCTCACGAGATCGTCGGGCTCGTGGTCGAGCAGCTGGCCAAGGTCTCTTCAAAGGTACGTGATTCTATCGCCGTAGCTCACTTTCATTATACATATGGTTGGGCACAGGAAATCAATTACCGTAACCTCCTTTGAAGGCGGCGGGTCGGCCGGTGGAGGAGGTGTCGGTGGCAGAGGACCTCAAGGAGTACTGCCTCGCCGTCGTCATCGGTGCTCGAGAGCGGCGTCTCCGCGACGACTTTGCACTCCTCAAGCTGCAGAATCCGTGGGCCAAGGGCAAGATCTTCGTGCGTCGGAAGGACAGCGTCACCGCCGCCGTCGAGGCCGGCAACGAGGCCGTAGTTTAGGCTATTGTCGAACGTCCAAGGGATACTGTAATTCCAACTCCCAGAATATAAATGACGGACAATGTGATTTTTTGATCTACCATTTCAAGCTCCTGCTTCACAAACAGTCAGATTGAAACGGGGATTGAACATGGGGTTGATGAAGAGTAGTCCGTCACGTCTATTTTAAAGGGTCGGAATAAGAAACTCCTTGATTTCTCGGCAGTTAGATTTGCATACCGAATACTTAAATGATATGTGTGCCCCATGTTCTATTTCATTCTCCTGAGTATTTTGTATAGTTTTCGCGTCTAAAGATATGCTGGCATACACCTCCATTTCTCATTCATTCACGTTTGTTTCGTTTCCAACATCACTCGAGTATTCTGTAGATCTAGCGCATTGCACATGCTTTGTTCTCTTATTGCGTCACCAAATTCAGCTTGCAGCCAAATTACTAGCGTTCACGAGTGAGCCCTTTACTGGAAGTTAGTGTGCATTTTGCCTGTAGTGTGTTCAACTTGTTGCCAGTCCCCTTCTACTCTACTGCTCCATTCCCTTCTCTGAACAGTGTCGACGTAATATTAATCCGATCCCCCGCGTAGATATTTCCCATGCGCCGTTCCACCGAACTTTCCTCACTTGCCATTCAAATCCCCGTGAGCTCTCGAGTACTTTTCTTCTTCGACTTGGCTGAATGCTTCCCACGTAGCCTAGAGCGCTAGGCAAGCAATGTCCGTGAATCTCATCCTTTCCCCCCAACCTTGTATATTATACACACCGTATTATACTATGTATAAATTCCGTACCATGTTCACTATAAGCACATGTGAAGTTAATCATTCGGAAAAGATCAAAGATTCGTTGCACATTTCACACAAATTCAGGGCACAAATTCAAAAGGAATGTCCTTGACTGCCTAACGGCGGACAAGGCAAGTAATTAGTGTGCTCGAGCGGAAGACGCCGACCGCAACGCAACCGCAACGCGCTCAGCGCCTCCTTGGAAAGTTGCCAAGAAGAGGGCCTTTCGACGTTCGTTGTAAATTTCTAGAGTTTCCTAATACCATTGCTATGGAGATCCCAGCACAGATGATGCCAGCTGAGCTGACGCCCGAGGAGACCTACCCCATTCGGCCGCGCGCCATGCATCCGTGGGTTTTCCTTTCAAGAGCATTTTCCGTCCCCATGGACTCATCCAGCCACCGGGAATGTATGCAATTAATCAGCTATATATTTGCTCAGATGCCACCAGATCCGCGAGATCATGAACCCGCGCTCGTCGAACACTTCAATCAATGAGGGCGACGAGCTTCCAGCCGCCCCAGACCTCGTCAGTATTTTCTAATTGTGTGAACCCACTACATAAATTTTCATCAAAATATACTGTTTTTGTTCGCCCCCTGCTACAAATTCCCATTTATTTCAATCCGAAGGGTAGATGACAGAAGTTTGGGACAGTAGACAGCCAATGAGTGAGTTCACATTGTCATGGAATTAAAGGAACGGACTCTGATGCCTGGCGTTGGCGACATCGACACGTTAGGATGGGAATATCCAGCCTGTTAACTTTTATCATCATCTAAATATTATTGCAGTATCCGGAGGCGTTCGGGGAGCTGGCAAGGTCACATGCGGGGACGGAAGAACGTACAAAAGCGGTCGCCTGGATGCATGATAACCTCAATCGATTGCAGAACAAGCATTTCGATGTGAGTAGCCTTTGAAACCACCACCTCGTTTAAATTCTTAAATCCAAAAATAGTAAAAAATAATCAAAGCAATCAACGATAGTCATCCTCAATAAATAAAACTTTAATAGCAAGATGTAGTCGTTTGTAAGCCCCAAAGCTCTCTTCATAGCGCGAAACTCTCTCTACCACTCAGACGATCAGAGAACTCTATTTTCAACAAGCTTGGGTGGAACGAGAATATGTTTAGAAGGAATTGGAACTGCCATAATAATAAAACCTTTAATCTCTTTCTCTCGAAAGAATTTTGCCAGATGCAGAAAGGTACAACATTTTTCACCGGAAATATCGCAAAGAACTTGCAATATTCGGCTTCTGAAAGCTCAGCGACGCCATGAAGATGCATGTCATATGTTTACAGCTACTTTGCGGTGCCTTTACGCAGTGCTACGCCCAGGGATATGGCGACAGCGATATCGACATGCTGACTAAGTACCTCTCCATGTACAACCGCCGATCCATGATCAACAAAGCGTGGGTTATTGATTGTTTCGTAATATCCTATACAATAAGAGGGTGTGAGAATTTTGGGGGGGATACATTATCAAAGATCCAACTTAGGTCGTCGTCTGACCTAAGTTGGAACGACTGGTTTCTTCTATTCGAAATGTGTGGAATCCTGTTCAATTCGCTTTAATTTCAGTCTTTATCCCGACTTCCCTCAATTCGCTGACAATATGTTCGAAGTCGCCAACACTTATATCATGTGAGAAATATTGATACGGCCGATTCGCAACAAAATTCCGTTTGGGATTTTCGGTGCACATTTCACCAGGAATCTATGGGATTCATGTGGCAAATCGTCAAATATCGTATCAAAATTCCCAGTACTGGTCTTTTTGGAGCTATTGTATTTAATGATCATCTTACATCTAATGCACCAGTATTCAGTCATAATAGATTTAGAAAAATTAAGTTTTCTTATCAGTAGTACTACGCTAAATATTCGAGTAGCTTAATCATGTTTATGAATATATGGCAGACCGTCCGCTTCACGCAACATGAAGTTCCTCGGTGCTGTCGAGCGACTCATCATTGATGGATTCGGTCTCTCCAAGGCCTTCGGCGACCCTGATATGGTATTATTTCCCCCGTTATGTAATTCTGACCACGGCCTCTAAGTGATTCCAATGAAAAATTTTCGGAGTTCATAGGCTGGATAACGTATCCTTCCTCTAGCAACAATTCCGCCGAAAGTACAGCACCCGTAAGGAATCTACTGAATTTTGTAGGCATGTTGGCCATATGTAGTTATTACCGACGAACCAACCCTGTATTAATTTTGCACGTAGGCGCGAAACTCTCTCCACTATCTCTACTTACAAAACGCCGTTTCAATGGAGAGAGAACAGTTGCGTACGGAACGCGAATTTATTAACGTTTGGTTGACGGTTAATATTACTCTCATGAGATTGTTTTATTTATGAGATTACTTAAGAAAAATCCCTGCTGCTACAGCGAAATTTGAAGCTAAATTGTTGCGAGCGGAACGATGATTAAGACTGTCATGGAACGCCGATAATAATTTCGTTTCCTAACTGAGTAATTGCAGAAGTTTTGGGCGCATTTGAGTGCTGCGTACGACCAGCACCACCCACTATTCGACGCCAAGCGAGCCGACACATTCTTCAGACAATTCGGATGCATATACGCCCACCGACTCAACAACAAATTCACAAAGGTTCAGTTGAGCGAACAATGTCGAGCGAACAAAAATACGAGTCTTGTCGGCTGAAGAATCTTTTCTTTGTAATAATTTAAATTTGATGATTCTGAACAGCAGCTCCCGGAGATAACGCCGAGTACACGTGCGGCGCTGGAGGAAAAGCTCGAGGACAAACGCGTTCTCAACCTGGAATGGACGCAGCCCGTGTATCTTGCCAAGTGAAAACCCATTCCTCTCAATCCACTGAACTGTACTGTTGAACTTCAGATCTCTGTACATTTGAATCCTTCAAAGTCATGGCCCTTTCTATTATGAGCATTGTTCCTCGATAATATCTAAGTATTTCGCTTTAATGTGAATGCTTCGACATGCTTCAATCAAATTTATTTACTCATCGCACACTCTTCAGATTACATAAATAGTATACTACAAATATATTGACTCAAAGCATAAATTTTTATGACATAACGATGAATATACTATCCTGTATTATCGATTATTCGAACGGGGATTGGAGCGGAAGTAAGTGACGAAGTGGGGATCGATGGGAGGCCCCGTGTTGCCCCGAGTGCTTGTCACATTAATCATCGTCGTCCTGAGCAACGACATTGTGCCATACTCACAGGCCATTCATTCATACCGTGATCAAATTCGACCTCCATAGGCATCGAATCGAAATCTCGTTTGAGTGCTCTAAGCTGCGACGTGTGAAGACACTGCTCCGTGCGTTTTACAGACATTTATGTGGCAACCGATACAACATGTGTGCATTTTGAGGAGAATGGAGGTGGCATGCATACGTGACTGGTAGAGGAGAAGGGCTAGATTCGGTAGGGCGAAGGGATACAGGAAATAGACCTGGCAGATAAAGCTACAAGGGAACATTATCGCTGAACTCTTCAGAGGGTGGAAAGGGGCGACATTCGATGTATCGGCATGGGGTCTGGTTGAGTCAATATTCTCTCTCTGTGTATGGAGCACTTATTATACTAATCGTTATGACTAAACATGGTGTGCGAAAGGTTACGAAGCTACTAAGCATGTACTGGATCGTGCCGGAAAACGAATACAAGGGTGGCGGTTGCCGGTAATTAAAATGGATTCAAAATTGTGTTGTCATTCTCTACTGCCATCAATGGGGCCGAACGTTGTAGATGTTGAGGCTGGAGGATGGAAAGAAAGAAACATGGAGTAGAGGGGAGGGGGACTTAAACTTGCAAGTGGTTGATTAAGATGCGGGTAGTTTATGAGACGATCTCTGCACTGCTACACTACTCCTATGGCAATAGGACGAGGGGGAGGGGAGTCTTAAGTAATGAGAGCCTCTACAGAATGCGAATAATTTACGCGAAGGGGAGGACGCGGGGCGTAGATTGCTGTGGATTGGACTCACTACCGAGAACAGGGGGCAGAGGAAACGGTAGGCAACAGAGGCGCGAATACAAGGGAACTAGGTACGAAGGATAATGAAAATGGGTGAGTGTGACTAGCATCCAAAGAAGGGTGTGATGGCTGACCAGGCAAGAGAAGAGGTGCGGGGGTGCGGGTGCAGTGCAGAGGAGGAAGGAGGAGAAGACGCAACGGCCTCATAAGTAGAGACGAAGCCAAGGAAGAACAAGCCGAATATAAGACAGCAAGAAACCGATCGGAAATACAACACCGAGTATAAACATGTGGGGACGGCGACACGATCTAAATCCGACTAACGTCCTACGGGGCTGGGGACAAGGAGAACATACGGAAATATAAAAGGAAACTGGGAGTCGAGAAGAGCACATGGAAGGGCTGCGGATGGAATCGCATAAGGCTGGCTCTCTCGCTGGCAGGCTCGGCCGAATTACGTCATGAGCTTGACGTAGGAGTTGTAGTTGGAGACGTCGCGCTTGAGGATCTCGCGGACGGGTCCCATGACGCGCTCGAAGCGGTTGCGGTCGAGCTTGACGCACTTGAGGGGCGTCTTGGCCACGACGGTGGCGGCACGGGGACGGTCGAGGAGGAGGGCAATCTCGCCTAGAGGGGCAGGGTTGCGATGTCGAGAGTGGGATGGTCCTTACCGAAGTAGTCGGACGATCCCAGGTGGCCGACATTCTCGAAGGGCGCGTCATCGCTGCGCTTCTGTAATGAATTGAAATAGGAGAAATTCTGGGGGAAGGAATGCGCCAGGAGATGAGGAGAAGGAAGGCAGAGGAGGTAGGACAAGAGGAAGCAGATGAGGAAATGGATGAAGAAGAATATGTAGGGAGATGACGATTTGGCGTACCTGGAGGACATTAGCCTCTCCCTCGAGGATGATGAAGAACTCGTCTCCTGGCTGTCCCTGCTCGACGACGTGCGTTCCGGGCTCGAAGTCGCATCGCTCGAGGGCGTCGGCGACGTTGGCGCGCTCCCACTTGTCGAGATCCGCCAGGATCTGCACCTTGGACAGGAACTCGTCGTAGACCTTCCTCTTCTTCGTCGTGCTGCCCATGAGGATGCGGCGGTACGAGATGCGGTCGATCGCCCTGGAGATATATTACTGTAGAATAGAGGAATTAGTCGTCGACAACAACTTTAGAAAGGAATTAATTGCTAGGTCGGTAAAGTAACCTTTACTACACAGAGATGAGATGTCTACACCGGAAGAAAGGATAACGGTATCCAGGAATAGAGGTAACGTACCACAGTGCGACGTCAGTCTTGGCGTTGACTGTGGCGGCACGGGGCGTGCCGTAGATAAGGGCGAGCTCTCCGAAGCTTCCTCCCTCGTTGATCGACAGCACGTACTCGTTGTTGACGTAGACGTCGACGGTCTGCAATAATAATCCATACTTGTACCAGATTACAGCGTTCCGGGGCAGGATATTCAATCGAATTCCAAGTGTCTGTTTCAAAATGCAACCCATCCCTGACGTCGGTCATCTTTACCTCCCATGCAATGTTACCCGTGTATGCCTATCGCGAACTTGCATCGCCGGCCCCTCCGCGTCAATTCATTCAATCATCTGGCGGCACTTTGCAATGCAACGCAACTTCCATGAGATTGGAATCTCGGGGGGGCAACGCTGTCTGGTTGCCGCCTCCTCCCCCATTTTCCCCTCCACACTTCGATTTCAATTTCCGTCCACAGCAGCGGAAAAAAGGAGGAGGATGACATTTCCGTGTCGCCAAGAAGTCCCGACCAATTTGGTGCATCGAAACAAACTAATGCAAACCACGGGAAACAATCATGTTGTCTCAATTTTCGAAAGAAGTGTGCTCGATTGTCCCGGTATCAAAAGAACATGGGATGGGGAGTTTCTCCCTTCTTTGGTCAAGGGACTGAGTGTCTTGTAATCCGATTCATGCGCTGTGCCCCCGGAGTGGATGGGCAACATTTCTGCATCCTTTTTCTATCTCCCCTCGCCTTTCTGAGTAATGAAGGTCGCGGCAGAAGATCGCAGCATATTCCATGACTTCTCCTCTATGAGAAATAAGATCGCCTCGACCTTGTACCGCCTACGCATTAGCTTTCTAAAACAAATGAAATATCAGATGAGCCAATGACGTAATAGAACTGATATTTCACATATTTTCCCTGGTCGACACTAAACACATGTTGACGTGGCCACATTCCTTCCCTCCACCATCTGTGGCAGATTCATCTGAGGCCCCGTGCCCTCAGCCCTCCTTTTCGCTGAGTATGCAAATAATGGCTGTATTTGCCTGGGGTGGAAGGGAGAGACCGGCGGAGCTTTCGTATTAGCCAGACGGTCGTCAGAAGTGGGGAGAAAAATCCGGGAGGCCCAAAGGATTGGAGGTTTGTTCTTCAATCTCCTGGCCTTTCCAAATGCACCTGCCAATAATGCGACAGAGTCATATGCCAGAGATAAGTGGATTATGGCATAAAGAATGATAGATCATTGGACTCTATCGGGGGCACTAATTACTGCTACGTCTCTCTCAGAAGTTTTGGAAGGAATTCCTCAGATTCGTCCCTCCACTCGACAGGGGGACACTCACTATACTCCCTCCTCGTCCCCCTCCATTGTTTTGCAGCGTTCCTCCGTCTTGCCACGGATTCTCCCAGCTGTCGCCTGCCAGACTCATTCCAAAGGACAGACCCAACGTCACATGGAAGGCACATTCGTACCCTTCGCTGATTGCGGGGAGACCACCCACTTGGAGGAATCCTTCCCTCCTTTCCAATACTAAGAGATTGGCATAGGGCGAACAACGTGGGGGCGCCGTCGCTTCCGGCCCCTATCCATTCCCCCCTCGGGGCATGTCCGGAAAGGAGCGAGGGGCCCCCTTTCATGCATTTTCTCTCTCGCCCCGGAGCTACGCGAGAAAAATGGCTAGACCACCCGGGGAGTGACATCACGGGCGGGGGCGGGGGGAAGGCGTGGGTGGTCCTTACGCCCTTGTCGATGACGTAGAAGTTGTCGCCTTCCTCGCCCTGCTGGATGATGTTCTCTCCTGCACATCTCTGCACGGGGAACATGGCGTCGAAGATTTCCTGCGAATAGCGAGATAGGGAATAGTTCCTGGAGATATCAAGTCTACCTTCTGCTCGTCGACGTCGAGGTGCGAGAAGAGGATGTTCTTGCACATGGCCGCCTCCAGCGACCGCCGCACATCCTCCGTCTTGGGAATGACGACCTGAAGAGAAACTTTGTCTTTGTTTTCGCCCCTCTCGGTCAATTTGTAGCCGCCTCTGCGACAAAACACTTGGCAGGACACCGAACTCCGCCGGGTAAATTTATATCCTGCTGGTCAACGAGTTAGCCCAACGGAACTACCCGCTCCCAGTATAGTGTACTCCCCAGGGGCAGTGCTCATGTTTTCTGCCCCTGTCACCATAAATGATGTCTATCGAGAGGGGAGAGGAAGGGGTGTATAGGACTGCCTTGTATCGTACTCGGGGCCGACGGGACTGAGATTCAGTTATTGAGGGGTCGTCGTCTCGGGCGTGCGACAAACAGATTGCACCCGTGTGTGAGAAGAAGACGAAGAAGCAGGGGCCTCCTTCCCCTCCTCCCTTCCCCCCTCCACAACCACGACCAGCGAATTGGTCCCTTTGGCACGGGCCGTGACCTTTCTTCCCTCAAATTCCAGGCCCTTCTTCTCCCTGGGGCTGCCCCTCGGGTGTGATAAGTAATCCATCATGCGGCACCGAGGCCGGCGGGCACCATGGGAAAGTAAATAAAGACGGCGGGGAGAGCCGTCTCATTAGTGTATGGCACACGAACTGCAGGTGGATTCGGGGGTCTTTGGTCGAATAAAAGGGATACCTTGGTGTAGTTCTCGAAGTTCTCGTCGACGTTCATGACCTCGGAGGAGACGCCGACGCGCCTTCGCGTCTGCTGCTTCGGCGGCTCCAGAATCGTGTCATCGTCATCGGCGGCCTCGCCCCCGCGACGACCCGCTTCCTGCAAATATCACAATATTATTATAAATTATTATTATTTATTTTAAACCTCCCAAAGTATTATATTTCCACCATTCCCCCCCTTCCATCCAACTCTTCGGGGGCGTTCCAGATGAAACGCTCGTAAACGTTGACTGCATCCTTCCTCCCCCTTTGATTTCCCCTGCCACTCGGATCATCGATCCCATTGAAATCGGGAACGATTTCAGGCGAGGCATGCAAACAACAAAGCCCTCTGGTGGTCTTGGCCGAAGTCCTCTCCCCCTCTTCTGTAGCATTCCATTTGCTCTCCGCCTCTGGACACACGAGACTGTCGGAGTGGAGGAAGGGGAAGGCATACACACTCTGCTGCCTCCGTTCCTCCTCCCCCCAAGCAAGTGACGGGGGGTGCAGAACGAACGGCACAGCAGCCTCTACTTACTCAAAACAATTTCGATATCGACCCGAGGGAATCTAAACGTTGCCGATTGGCGCTATGCGACATCTCCCGTCTCTCGCTCTCCGTCTAGATCTCTCTCGAGAGTAAACTGGAATGGACGGCAGGAGCCGACAGCAAATCGGTGGTGAGAGGGGAGAGGAGGAGGAGGAGGAGGAGGAGGAGTAGGTGTTGTGGGTGGAGGGTGGAGGGAAGAGTAGGAGTTGGACAAGAAGGACACCTCCCATGGCAACCGCGCACAGTGGAGGAGAGGAGATAACGCTGTCTTGTCACAAGGGTAATGCCTCGGGGGAGGAGGGGAGTCACTCGCCTCCTCTCCTCCTCCTCCTCCTCCTCCTCCTCCTCCCCGTCCTCCTCGGCCGGAGACACAAGCAAGGGTGTCTGACAATGAGGGCCCGGTTATTGTCGACGGAATTAACCACCCGGAATGAACCTTGGTCGCCCGCCTCACTAAGCGCAGTAAAAATGGCATAATCGGGCGCTGGCATGCGAAAAAATATAACAAAACAACGCCAGCTTGAGCATGTGAGAGGTGTTTCTCGAATCGCGCGTTGAAATGGCCATGCCGCCTGTCAGCGTGCGATTTTGACCATTACTACTGCGTTTAGTGAGGAGGGCGACCAGTGCACATTCCGTATGGTTAATTCCGCCGACAATACCCGATGTAGTCCAGGGGACGAGCCCATGATTGCGTGGCAACAAAACGTAACATCTATGAATCCTCCCCCTGCAAAAAGAGGTGACAGCACGAGAAATCACGAAAAAATCACGAGAGATTTTCATATGCGGGGCTTCCCCGTAAATGAAGCGGATTAATATATAATACATGCATTATGGGATTGGGGGAGGGATCGCAGACTGAAAGAGAGAACACAACATGCAAGAAGTTCTCTGTGCGCGCGCAGCGAGAGACGGGGGAACGAGGGCCGTCGGGTCTCTCCTCCTACCCTCAAGAAAGCGCAGTCAGAGTATAGCCCTCTTCTCTTCTCCACTCTCTCCTCCCCCTCCTCTCCTCCCCCTCCTCCCCCCTCCTCTCCCTATAAAGCGCAGCCTTGTTGTTTTGAAGGCGCACGCGCGCAGAGTTTCAGCGGGCCCCTTAATGCCCTCGCCGTTCGGCCATTCTACAGCCCTAAGAGGGCTGAAAGAGGGCTGAATAACTGTAGATACCTCAGAGGGACCAGGGTGGCACTCCTCATCCTCCTCCTCCTCCTTCTGCTGCTGCGTGTCGGCCTCCTCATCGCCATCGGCCGGTGGACTCTTCTTCTTCTTCCCTGAATGTGGGATTGCCGAGGGAAAGGTGGAATGAAGGCTCAAGTATTGCCGGCGGAATAAACGTTCCGGACTGTACGCTCATCGCCCTGCAATCTCTCTCCACTGTTCTCTCGTTGTCTGGCGGTTAGAGAAACGAGAAAACGGCGGAGAGAGAGATCGTAGGGCGATGAGCATACAGTCCGGAACGTTTATTCCGCCGACAATATCAGTCGTTCCTCATCAAAAGGAGGATGAGAAAGAAGCGCGCCTTCACTCTAACCGCGCCTGCGCACCTGATCCGCGCCCCCCGGTGAAAAAATTTCGTACTTTTCTCGAGATAGGCGATGTGCAGCGCCCTCAGCTCGGGCACGACGCTGCGCTGGTTCGCGTTGAAGCGGTGGTAGAGCTGAAGGATGAGAAATAATTTATACCAAAATTTGGTGAATGTCTGGGCGAATTTTCGCTGAACATACAACGCTACAAAAATTTCTGCCTTTTTTAAACGAATTTTCTGGTAAATAATGGTGAAATTGCGGAATCTTCTCCTTTTTTAACGGAATTTTTAAGTTAAGCTGGCTGACCGTGGCGTCTTCGTCTATCGCGACCACGTACGCCCCGTACCCGTGCGTGATCTCCCTCTTGCTTGGAGCCACCCAGTCGTCGACGCCTGCAATGTGCAAAAGTGCTGACAGTGCCGGGGTTCGAACCGCGGACATTGCTAACGACTCGCGCCACTACCAATGGACTAACCGTAGAGGGTTCCGTCCTCCACGTTCCTCTTCATTGGAGCGTTGAGGTAGTACTGGACCTGGATCCAGAAGTGGCCCGTCTTCTGCAAGAATTCCGTATTCATTTTAGAAAAAAAAGTAATTTTAAAAAATCAATAAATCGATAATTACAAAAAAAATTGATAAATCGATATTTACCTGGGGTCTTCTGGAGATCGGACGGCTGTCTCCTAGCCTCCACTTCTCAACGGTGGCCGGAGTGACGTTCGCTTCGCGAATGTAGGAGGCGGGAATGACGGCATAGGAGATGTGCTCGATCCATTGCGATTCGGTGTAGACTCCCCCTTGGTACTTGATCTTGTCGGCGTCTCCTCCCTCCTCCGCCACCTCTTCTCTTCCTCCGTCTTCTCGTCGTCCTTCCTGTGCTCCTCCCGCCTCTTCGGCCGCCACGTCTTCAGCTCCTCCTCCTTCTACCCTTCCTCCTTCTTCTCTTCTTCCTTCCTCTTCTCGTCCCTCCTCTTCACCTCCTCCTCCTTCTGCTTCTGCTGCTCGCTCGTCTTGTCCAGCCTTCTTTACTGCAGCAGCAGCAGCAGCCGCTGCCTTGGCGGCTTTGACTACAAAGGGATGCGGTACCCGGAGATATACATTATATGAGATAGGTGAAACTAAAAAGTATGGTGTAGTAAATCTCGCCTGCCTGTAAAGTTCACTCTTGCGTGAAGGGAGTGCACTTCTCAGGCAGGCGAGATTTAGTACACCATACTTTTTAGTTGCACCCCCTCTTATATTCACCGGCAGCTTGACGAGCCTGCCTCTACTCCTTCTCCACAGTCTCTTTCATGCCCGTCACGTGGTAGACCAGGTAATACTCCTGAAGTAGAATCTCCGGGCTATTTCACGGATTAACCGGTCCGAATTGACGGTCGGCAATCTACGGAAGCCTCATCCTCCCCCCCCCCACCTTAGTCTCTCCCTGGTCCTGGTCCTGGCTGCCCGAGGGAATTTCGCCGGGGTCGGATGAAGTTGACGGCCTCGATGATGGCTAAATGATGCACAATTTATGGTAAACCTAGGCTTCATTCAGCTCCTATCGACCACCCAGTCACCTCAATAAATGAACACTGTCTCTTAGCTAAAGGCATTGTCTTTTTTCGAGTTCAAAGGACCAGGAGCCGGGAACCACTGAGGGCCAAAGATTGGTGTAAAAAACGCCTGTTTTGATACTTGAGAGCACTTTGTGGAAGGAAAGATGGGAGATAAATTTATAGTTCGCTGTGATTCTTTTCCGCTGCCACAGTGCATCTCCATCTCTGTCCCTCTGTCTTGATTCGGGAATGGAAGAATAAATGCGAAGGCGTGGGCTCAATTTCGTAGATGCGAACCTCCGTTTTCAGCGGGATGG
>JACMIG010000614.1:6880-19835 GCA_014805385.1 Levipalatum texanum
AGAAAGTTTGGAACTATTTCAACATGAATGTTCTTTCTGTTATTCTTGACTAGGGGACCGAGGAGAAAAAAAAACACTACTGCCCATCGTTGGCATCAGTGGTTGATGCCAACAGTGGGCAGTAGGTATGCTCCCATTCTTGACCTAGAGAAAAATAACAGAAAGAACAGTCATGTTGAAATAGTTCCAAACTTTCTGGACAACCTAATATTTATTCAGTTTCTGATTGTTCAGGGGTAGCAAAATCGGCGATAATAAAAAAGTATACAATGTTGGGATATAGTGCCACTTTTGCGGAAATATTTCCAAAAACATGAGCGGTAAGTTGTGCCGAAACGAGGGTATGATTTCATCCCTTCTGTTGCATATAGTTCAACCAGAATGCAAAAACTATAAAAAGCTGGCGGTTTTCTGAACTTCCAGGACCATTACCATTAGCAACAGTTGGTACAAATCTCCTCAGAAATCCAAAAAAAAAAGTTATCATCGCCTCCGAATCCAGTTAGCTACACCTACCTCCCCCTGCGGTAAATAGCGGTAACCCCTTTTTTCAGTGACAATGAACTTTTTCCATGAACGGAACTACTATCTATTTGCCCCCAGGGATCTCATGTACATTAAATTATCGACGAAATAATGTTTTTATCAATTGCTAAACAGAGTAATGTCGGGATCTCGGACCTTTCAGAGTACCTTAAAGTAGTAAGTAAAGCTCACTTTGCAAATGTCAATGATATTGGCGCGATTTCCGATGGTAGACGGTGGAGCAGCAGTGGTAGCAGGCGCCCCGAAAAAAGATTTCGTCTGCCCTCCGAGTCCAAGTCCAGTTCCCAATGTTGTGGCAGCTGCAATGGACATCGAAAATAGTGAGTAATATATTAAATTGCTGTGTGAAGTTTGCTCACGCTTGGAAAACAATCCTCCAGATGCGGCCGGGAAGAGACTGGTCGCAGTCGTTGTACTCGCTCCGAAAAGTGGTGCCGTCTGGAATACCCCCCTTCTTCTCCAAATGTTCAAGAATATTTCCCTGATTAGCTAGAGTATAGAGAAAGACTGACCGTTGTGGGTTTAGCTCCAAAGAGCGGAGCAGGGGCTGCGCTTGTGCTGGCTCCGAATAGGGAAGGTGTTGAGGATTGTTGAGTCGTTCTAAATAGCGGTTTCGGCCTATAAGAAGATTAGAACATCTTGAGGAACTATAATTTAAAAAATGGGGGGAAGTTACGGAGCAGCTCCGAAGGCTGGCGCTGCTGCTGCAGGTTGTGCCGGCTGAGAAGCCGGAAGCCCAAAGGTCAAGGAAGATCCAAGTGGTTTAGAGCCGAACATTCCTACAAGATTAATTTCGTTGATTTAAATGTATCCATAGAAAATAAAAAAATTGAACTTATAGCATATATTTAAATAAAATTAACGAGCATCTTATAAGACTTGTTTAGGCACCTAGCATACACACATGTCATATGATATGTGCGCACATGTAGACATCACATCAAGCTGCGAATGTCGCGAAAATTTTTTAAAAAGATCAGCGTTTAGACAGTTCGTGTGTAGGTAGTGCGACGTGTGCGCGCAGAAAATACGATTTTTACTCTTCTATTTCGCAGTCGTAGATAAACGCAATAAATGAAGAATCTACATTGAAGATTGATCTCCGTTAGCCGGAGACTCCGATAATCGGAATCCGATTTAGCTAGTTAATTAATAGTTTCATGCGCTGAAATGCTATATGAGCCCGAATGATTTCGAGAATGCATAGAGAAATGGGCGCAGGACAAGAATTATTTAACCCAGGCTAACATACGATTTTCATCAGTTTCTAAATCTATCACTCGCCTGCTGATGTTGACTTTCCTCCGCCGGGATTAGTGTTGATGCTATCGGGGATGGTCAGGCCCAGGCTCCATGCTGAATCAACCGATATTAGCGATGTCATTTCATTTAAAAGAATTACAAGCGTCTCTTCTCCGCATGGAAGGAGATCTCGACGGCGGAGGAGCTGCCCCTGGCACTGTGAGATTGTTCATGGCGTCTGAGCACGAGGCCTGAATACATGCACAGATGAGAAATCAACAACTTCATCGATATACATAAAACACGATACTAATTGATAATATAAAAAGAAAGGATGAAACGTGACTCTAAACTTGAAGCGCAATCATGATCTACCTCACGCTCGCTTGCACCAAACATTTTTTACATCTCTTATTTGTCATTTAAACTGTTTCTATGCCGTGGAAGATGCGTGGAACAACGTGCTTTTTCCAAAATAATAATCCGTATTTGAAGGTACAGTAACCCTTCTGAGATGGATGCGAACATTCAGGTTAAGTTTATTCACGGAATGAATTCGAGTTGAACTCAATTGACACACATAAAAGTTGTCAAATACCAGCAAGAGACATTGTATTTGAATTTTGTTAGTGCTCACACGAGTTAGTCATGCAAGTAAGCTCCATCGTAGTAATGCATCTGTTAGTCGAAAGCATTTTGTCCTATTCTAAAACGGCACATACATAATGGGAGGGCAGTGGAGCAAAGAGCTACTCAACGGAAGGAAGGGGACAGTTCTCTTTGTTCTGGATGCAACAGGGACAGTTCTCCTTGACGGGGGCGACGAGTTTGTGGCCATAGCTAGTGAGGAGATCGAGGATGACTCCGTTGGTCCACCCGAATCCCTCCTGCACTTCGTACTCTCCTCCACCACCCGCTGCACGTACGCAGTCGCCCTCGACGTTGTACTGCAACCATTCGTTGGTTTAATCCTCCCCATCTGCAGTAATACCTTCTCGAACATCGTCCCGCCCGTCATCTTCCACACAGAAAAGTTGCGTCGTATCCACTTGTCCGCAATCTCGAAGGCAAGGTCATGCTGGCCGATTTTTCGCAATCCCTGAAGACAGCTTCTCGTAAACGCCAATAGGCCTGGTATACCTCGATCATGACCCACGTGGTGGGTGCCCATGCATTGGGGAAGTCCCACTGCTGGCCGGAGGAAAGGAGAGAAGATGGAACTCCGCCCGGGAACTGCAGCGCCCCTTTCATGTCCAGGTACGTCACAATGCGCAACGGGTCAAGGGCTAAAGCATATAATTAGACTTGTGCAAAGGACGCAGGTACTTGGGTGAAAGCACTCCGTGTAGAGAGGAAAGAAGTTGCTGTCGAAGTAGGCAGCGAGGTGGCATCCACGGGAGAGGTCCCAGTCGAACCAGCACCCTTCCTCTTCGTTCCAGAGCACCTGAAAAATGTGAATGAGTACTAGTGGGATAGCAGAATGCAACCTTGTGAATAGCCTCGCAAAGAGTCTTCCTCTTAGTCAGTGCCTCTGCTGCTTCCTTCTCCTCCCCGCAGAATGCACTCATTTCAGCACTCATACGGAGATTGCCGGCAATGATCGCATTCAGGTCCACGGGAATCACTGATGCAGTCCTATAATAGAAGATGGCTGCCCGAATCAGGAGTGATGTACCTTGTGTTGACCATAAGCGGGGGTGCATTGGGGGTGAACCAGCGGGCAGAGAAGTCCCTCCCACTCTCGGCGGCAGCAGCGATATCGCACCACAGTCTCCTCTTCTCATCCTCGTCCTCGATGTCGAGGGCACATTCAACGTCTTCGCGGTAACTCTCGGGTCGGGGGAAGAGGGTGTCCACTCTGTGGTGGTAGAGGCCGTGGCCATCGATCTCCATCCGACGATTGGCATCGAAGAACGACATCTTAGGGAAATTTTTGAATCATATAAAATTGGAGGAACACACCTCCTTTCTCAGTACAGGAAGGCAGTGGCTCATGAACTCCGTGTCCTTCGACTCTTTCCAGTACTCGTACACGCACCTAATGTCATCCATTATTAGATGGATGAAAGAGGAAAAAGTGATATAAACTCACCATGTGAGGAGCGGAGGCTGCGATCGATTCAAGTAGTATATTCTGTTGCCGTTGGGAACGAAGCCGTACCTAAAACATTGACGTCTTGAACTCTAGCTGATGTCCGCGCACAAGACAATCCGTAATGTATAGGTTAGAACCAAGCCGGTTTCCGGGAAATTTTGTTTAGGAAAGGACATGGGCATCACAATACATTCCACTCTAAACCTTTTTAATTGAGAGCTAACGATAAGTGTGGTAAGAGACGGACTTCTCGACGAGATGCATCATGTTGAGAATCATTCCACGCACGGTGCTCAACATGCCAGAGGCGAATAGTCCCTGAATACACCGCATTCACCACCCATCCAGGACTCTGATACCTTGATAGTGAAGAAGGAGTCCCAGTAGTAGAGCTCTCTGAATCGACCGCCAGGCACCACAAAGGGGTGCGGCAGAGGAATCAGCGAGTACCGATCGGGGTTGTTCAGCACTTCCTGGCGGATCTGAAATATCGACCGATTTATTTATGGCATTTAAAACGGTATCATTTTATCTCTGAAACCAGTTGCACACGATAAACAGACGTCAGCCCTCGTGGTGACGGCTGGGGGGAGGAGAGGATTGAGTGAGGGAGGAGAGGAGGAGAGAGAGGACTCGGTTCAACGACGACGACCACGCCGACACTGCCCCATGGGAGACTGCGCCTCATCGCCTTCTTCTTCGACGGAGCAATGAAAGAAATAGGAGATAAGAGAGCACACTAGATTACGGTATCCTATCGAGCTGTTCGTTGCCATTTCTTCTTGTTTTTCTTTTGAAAAACAGCAGCGCGATCATACCCTCCTCGTGAGCAGTGGCCATTTGCCGTGAAGATTGAAAGCCCACGCTCGGTAGAAGGGGTCTTCGATTCTCGCAAATGGGTCTCGCTGCAATAGGGACTTGGAAGGGTACTGTAATAGAGGGTACCTCCATAATCCAGTCCTCTGGGATGTACTCCTCCAACTCACAGCCGGGCGCTTCGAAATGCTCGTCCACGAATCTCCGCAGTGTGTCGCTGTCCACAAGCGGAACACTCTGCACCAGTCTATCCCAGTTGGACAGAGTTGTCTCTGAAAGGTCCCTCCAAGTGCAGAGGCCATCCGACAT
The DNA here is from genome assembly GCA_014805385.1 of Levipalatum texanum. NCBI lineage: Eukaryota > Metazoa > Nematoda > Chromadorea > Rhabditida > Diplogasteridae > Levipalatum > Levipalatum texanum. Next base: position 11,889 of record JACMIG010000614.1, read on the forward strand.
TCAATGCGATTCCTCTGATGAAATGCGTCCCCCGTGCTGGGGGGAGAGTGTTACTCTCCCCTCACATGCCCGATGACTAAATGCTACCAGTTCACGTGAAGGGGGGAGGCAGGCCGAGGCCGTTCACGTGGACACCCTCTCCCCTCTCTGTCTGACTCTTTCTCTGCGTGCTAGCGCACCCTCGTTCCTCATTTCCCGGAATATCCCCAACCGAGATGTGTAACGATTCCGGCAACAAACGGAGCTGACTATAGCTAGGGACCCATTGAAAGACACCTGACATTCATCTGCGGCAATAAAAAGGATAAGGAAGAAATTTGGTCGGAGACATGGAGGCACCTCAATTAGCATACCTGCATCGAACTTCATTGGCATGTCGACAAAGTGCTTGCAATCGGGGAAGATGCGCATGGACTGGACTGCCTCCAATAGAGGACCGCTGCAGTACACCTTCTGGTGCATTTTTCGCAGCCCTCAACAATTCATACATACAGTACTCCCGATAGACTCACCGGAAGAGAACGCGCGCACCGAAATGTGATTCCAACGGAGACGACTGTACCTATAGACGCTTCACTTTTTGGGTTGAAATATGACCGGGTTAATCCGGATAAGGCAGGACTAAAGTGATAAGAGCCTTTTGTATCTTGGCATGACTGTCCTCTTTAAGCTTTCCATCACGCAATGGAGAGTTTCGCACGGTCGGGCAAACGAGCATTGCATAAAAGAGCAATAAAAGAGGAGACTCACCTGTGCCTTGGACACGAGGAGGCGGACCGGGAAGTGGGGTTGAAGAGGGGCCCGAACGAGCCGCCCCGCTTCTCCCCGCAGAATCGAAGAACAGACTCCGCCCATTGCCTCCCTCTACTGAGGTCGTGCACCGAGAACATCTGGATGGGATGCAAAGACAGTTGTGAAAGGCGACCACAACACGGACATGGAAATAGCTGGCGCAACTTAAGAATGCCTAATGGCGGAAAAAAGAACAATATTATCGCGACAACCATCGAGGAACAGCCTTGTTGTCCGGTCATATATATTCACAAGCATAAACATTTTCTTTAAAAAAAATAGTTAGGAAAAGTTGAACGCAAATTTCCAACTTTCCAAGGCAATCTTACAGTATGCGCGCGATATGCGGTGTGAATCGCAAAATGGCTCTGATATTCATTCCGATTAATTCTGCTCGAAGACCACCAGGACCTCAAATATAAGCGTAAACATGCGATTACGTTGTTGCCTATCACTACCAATGATTTTCAGCCAATCTATCAATCTACATAATGTCAGTCGCAAAGTAAACGAAATTCAGTTTGCAATAATAAAGTGGTCATACTGTAAACAAAATAGGTCCGATCGATAATCATGCAAAAGCCGTGGAAGAAGAAGAGAACGCTTTTGTTGTTCATGTTTGCCGTTTGTTTTCGTGCTGTCCCACAAACCATGACACGCACGTGAAGTCTTCTTTAACCTGGTTCTGATCTGTCGCCTATTGTTGCAATTCACGACAATTTCTTCGATCGAATTCGCGCGATTGTGCTCAAAGTGATTTCTACAACGAATCGCGCATTTGCCAATTGGATTTACTTGCGCTGTTGTGCGACTCTGCATTTAGAGAACCAAAACAGTTGCTCACACTCATCTCTTTCTTCTCTCCAATTCATAGCTGCCCTCTTCATCTTTATCTTTAAAGGTGCTACTTTTATTTCAGTTATTTACATAATTTCATGCTTACCAATTCATTCGCAAAACACCCGCGACTGGTATTTTTTTAGCTCAATCAGAGCGCGTTTGTGACATACTTGTTTACATTACTCCTCTATAAATTCCGCTCATCGTTATATTGACTTATTCATTCATTCTGCATCATTATATGTAACTATTTTTTCAGGTCGATGTGCGACGTTTCCGCGAGTGGTACCATCACAAATGTACAAGCCAAATTTGCATTTATTTCCTCTGATAAAGGGACGATATTCTGCCCCCTGGCGGCCGCAGTTGATTCGGACGAATTCGTTGGGGACATGCGAAATAAGTACTCCATCGGTGATGTCGTGCACTTCAAGGCCATTCAACAGCCGGATAAAAATGGCTGCAGGCTCCGAGCTACCCAGGTATATTGACAATATTTATTTTTACACTAATCGATTTAAAACTGCAGGCCCGGCTGTCCACCAAATCAACATCGTACCAAGGACTTGGGGAGACGGATTCCATTCGCGCAGGCGTAGTAGTGTATTTTTCGAATACTTTTAATGCTTGATCTTGGTGCATTTATTCACGTATACATTACGTCTGAACATTAACAGCTACAACTGAGCCTTTTAGATAGGTCAAGTGACGCTCGTGCAAGAAACACTCGCCTACGCACTCAGTGACGAGCTCGGTAGCGTATTCGTCCCTGGATCCGTATTTACCTCAAACGCCTCCAACAGACTCAATGCTGTCCTCTCGGTACTCATTTTATATTTTTTTTTGGCAGCTCTCAGAAATGATCGATGTTAAAGGAAGGCACAATGCTGATGATGGACGTCACACGGCAAACCAGTCGCAACGATTGCATGTGGCGAGCAACGAATGCTGCCGTCTTCAATATCTCCGCCCCTCAAAGAGGTAGTCCATCACTGGTTACTTCTATAGAGATCCATAAGCCAAAAATTCGTAATCCTATTTTTTTCAGTCCTAGGGAAAAATTGGTAAGCGTAAGAGATCTATAGATGTTTGCAATAATATGTATTTCCGAGCTGGGAATGTTAATGAATTATTGCATTCAGGATCCGGCGTTATAACGTCCATGACTGAGCTGGCTGCGACAGTGACGAGTCGTGAATGGGGCACTGTGAGATGTTCCATTCTGGCGTGGAGTGGAGGATCCCAAGGCAGGGGAGAGTCGCTTTTCGACGTCGTATCCTTTGGTGAGTTGACGTCATTGGCTATCCCAGTCAATCCATTGCTGTAGGAGAAGAAGTGGAGTTCGAGCTGATTCCCTCTAACGGGGCGAGCGCCGTGAGATGGAGTTCCCCTCGCCTGGGAGGCCTTTCCGATAGTTCTCGTCTTTTCTCTTCCGCTTCCGAAATTTCGACCCAGACTGGCATCTCTGCTGAGGCCATGTTCTTCCGATCACTTTCCCAGCCAAACAAAGAATCTGTTCTAAATCAAATCCCATTCATCCATCGTCTCTTGAATGAAATCTATCAATGGCTCTGAGCTTTGTTACTTACTAATTCACAGCTCCGTTATCTGCGGATACTACTTTTATATTACGCATGTTGTGCATGGTGAAGTTATACTTCCTAGCTTTAATGTTCACATTACTGTATATACTTTTGTTATCGTAGTTTTAAATGCTACCAGATTGTAATCGGAGATGTCGTTGTCTCGTGAGGACTGTGCTTCTGTGCAACAGCGAGTGAACGGGGAGGCAGTGGTGGCCGCCCGCCTCGTGTCCCTCGCGCCCCCTGTCATCCAAGATGAACATACCACCCTTCATCTGGCTGACATTCCCGCTGATGCAGAGGTCCTCATCCACAACCCTCATCTAACTACGACCACATTCAGGCTGGGGACATGTGCTACTTTCTCCTTGACTGCTCACACAAGCCCTTCAGGTGCACCCAGGTATCGTAGTGGATACTGTACTCATCTATTGATGTTGCCGATCAGATCACTCCAATCCCTCCTCAATTGGCCCCCGTCACCCAGCTTCAGCTCCTCAACTACAGAGAGTATCATGCAAAGCTCAATTGATAATTGATTGTTAACATCTCGATTACATGTTGCGTGTGTCATAATATGATATTATCATTTTACTTTGAGTGATGCTGTGTGATTTTCGATAAATATGCCAACGCTTCATTATGCCTTCTGCTATTCCACTGGTTCTTGAGCCAAACATTGTCTGCACCTCAACATCTCGGATTCCAATCCAAATTAATTCCTGGTTCTTTTAGGATGGGTGTTTCATGGGTTCTATCGTTCCCCGAGGAAACGGACTACAGTAGCATCGAGAGGGAGTTAATACGTGAGGGAGCTGAACACGTCGGGCGCTTCAGCGTTGATTCAACGCCATTCAGACCGTCGGAATTGGTATGTTTATATTGGTCTCAGGTTGGAGAAGTTACTAACGATATTCTTGCAGGGAATCGCTCAGATGCATCACCTGCATCACAGCAATTTTCCCCATTCTTCGTTCTCGATTGCTCTTGGACCGGACTTTCACGTATGCTTGCTTCTTCATTATATTGGCACAGACAGAATGTTAACAGTTAGCCGGCATCAACTATGCTAATAGTTTCATTGCAACATTCTTGTTGAGTCTTCACCACGAACGACATCTGACCGAGGCTTCGACTTCATCCTCCAGAAGCTCTCTGCAGGACTCAAGCCAGATCTACCCGGAAAATTTGAGGTACATACGCTATGTTCGTTTTAAAACGGGAATTCCGACTCGTTCGAAATAGGGGTGAACAGGGGGTCAGCAGATTGGGACCAAATATTTATGGTAGATACCTTGGGAGGCCCCAAGCAGTAGGAGGGGTACTGTAGGTCACGAACAGGCTTTCGCTTCGAGACCAACAATAAAATACAACATATCTTTTTGCTCGTATTTCATTCTAATTGCTGTTTTTCGCCAAAACAAGCATACTGGTGCGCTCGGCGAACAGGCGTACATTTCACCGCCGGGACCAACTTGCGCTAAGTTTATTTTTTGATGGAAAAAAATTAGAAAACGAGTCCGTTCCAAAATGGTACGTATTATACGCGCGGAGGTTCGCGGCACCACTTTGTCATAAAATTTAAAAAAAATGGCCGATTATTTCCGCAAAACGCCTTTGAGTTGGCAAATGTTGATACAGAAAATGAAATACGAGCAAACAAGGAATTGTTCTATTTTATTTTTGGTCACGAAGCGAAAGCTTATTCGAGACCTTCCGAACCCCTCATGGTGCTTGGGGTCACCCAAGATATCTACCATAAATATTTGGTCCCAAGTTGCCGACCCCCTGTTCGCACGATATTTGAACGATTTGGAATTTGTCTTAGGAGAAACAAATTAATAGATTTAAAGATATAAGAATCAGAGTGGGATAGAATGAACCCCAGGGGCACATATATGCGAAGGAAAAGGCCGAAACAATAGTAATAGCTGGCAGTAACTTCTATGAGGTTTCTTCTCTCAAATGGATTACATAAACAAATGCGGATAACGTGAGGAACTTCACTCACTATACGCGTCAGAGCGCAACAGATACGAATTTTCAACCTCTTTGACACGTTGTTTTCCAACAGGGTGAATATATTCACACCTCCCCTGGAGAGATGTCGATCGTTAGAAAATTTTTGTCTTATATTATTTGTAGAGCTTCAGATAGTCCTCATACTATGGAAAAACATTCTAGCTATGTAGCTCTGGTTTTAAGGTGCAAGGGGACGAAATGGCTCTGAAGGATTTTCGCTTTCGAATGGGCATCGCCACTCAATCGACCGTTGGAAAAGGTGCGTGGTTTTCACAGCTAGTACCCAACCAGCTTTTTGGTCACACGTTTTCAGAATCAGCCAGTTATGGGATGCCTTGTTTCCAGGTGTTGTGGTGGAGATCGAATATGCAGCTTCCAACACCACTCCACAGGCACTACCTATGCTTCGAGAATTTGTTCAATAGTAAGTTATATTTAGTTTCGAATTATAATAAATTCACACATTTCCAGCTTCTTTAAAAACTCCAGTCAAGACTTGCCCGAAGTCTTTAACAAGAACACACCTGAGCCATACAGTGCCTTGGAAACAATGTACCAGTATCAGCTCATTTTCACTCGTTTGAGAAAAGCTTAACTCTGTAAATTTTACGGATGTATCATATCTCCATTATTAAATCACCAGGCGAATCCCACCGCCTTCGGCGGTGGGCTCCGCCAGCCGGTGGGTTTCGTTACAGACAGAAAGACAGACATCGCCTTTTCTGTAGTAGTAGATAGTAGACTTTTTGGAAATTCTCTCTGTGTTGCGCTGTTCGACTGCGCAATGATTGATGGGGAGTGCAGTGGAGCGAGAGGAGCGTCAAGTATAGAAGGATAATTGAACTGCCACCATCGCATTTCGGACAATCCGTCGTCCATCTCGTTTCGAATTGCTATAAGTTTTGTGTATATCGGAACATCGACATATCTGTTTTCCATAATAAAGAATTGTAAATTCAGGCGTGTCGCTCTCACCTCATCGGTTAATATTTCCACGCTCTATTTACTCAAGCCGCTTCCATTCCAATATAGTACTGGGATTATTCAGATGTGGGTGTTGGAGGGTGGGAGCCAGACATGGAGACTCATCCTCGACCACGTCGACGATGCTCGAAACGCCCTCAACTCGTACTGTGCCGCTTTCGAGGCATGGCAGGTGCCCATCTCCCCTCGTTGTACTCGGCCCTTTAATCCTACGAAGCTTAGATTGCATCGTACACGCTGTCTCTGGTGTTCCTCGTTCTGTACGTGGGGGAGCTGTCGATGTCGGAGAGGCCACTGAAGGAGCGAGTCATCGCACGACTCTACTATCTGTTCCGATCAATGCCCCATGTTTGACCTGCCCTCAAGACCACACGTTCAACATTTCTTTGAGGTGAAACGGCGTGTAAATGAGGACCTCAAGCTCGCCAGGAAGAACATGGAGGAAGAAGTTCACCGGAAGGATGGGGTCAGTCTTTTCGGTTTTTCAAACTCATCGTTCCTGGTGGATAGCCTAACCGCTAATCTGCAGATCCGCGAGTTCTACAAGTTCATTCCCGAAAGGCCGATCACCGCGGATGAGATCGTAGCGGAGGCCGGAATCTACTCTTCGATGGCCGAGCCAATGGCACGCAATATTTCGGGAATCGAACCCTCCTCCCGGGAAGAAGTCGCCGATACCGTATCCAAGGCTAGTCCATCTCTTTGTTAGTTTATTTAAAACCAGTCGGACCCAACCGCCCTCGGCGGTGTGCTACTCCTCGCCGGAGGGTCAAATTTTGATCGCGTCTTCCGCCGATTCCGTAAAATCCGGTTCCGGAAAGATGTTTTTGCGGAATTCACGGACTTCGGGAATATGCGGAATCGTCTTCCCATGGTCCACTTGTTAGGGGTGTAGGTCAAGGTCCCAAGGCTGAGACCCTTCTATTCATGTGTCATCACTGACTCACGCACAGGCCACGAGACTTTTATGTAGTAGTCGATTTTTTTTTCAATTTTCTAGGGTATAATTCTAATTCTAATAGCAAAATGGTCTATGAAGGTGTGGCGCATGTTTGGATGGTCGAATCCGCGACAGTCGGATACATTCCCCGGAGGGAGGAAGATGGAGGCCGAGCTTGTCCGAATGTGCCTGTCCCTCTTCCACGGAGACTCGGCTGCCACGGGAGTTGTCGTCCCTTCGGCCGCAGAGGTAGGAGTCGTAGTTGATGAGAAAAACTGGGATGGCAGGCTACTCTGGTTGCCCTCTCGGCTGCTCGATCTCGCGCAGTCAGTCAGGGCATTCGCTCTCCCTCGGTCGTTCTCTCCGCTGCCGCCCCACCCTCCACCTTCCACGCTTGTCGACTACTCGGTAGGTTCTGTCTATAGAGCTCTCTTGATCACGAGCGACTCAAATTTATTACGAGCGACTCAAATTTATCACGAGGGACTCAAATTTAGGGGATAGGAAGAGTGAGTGAATTGGGATGTTGTTCACTGACACAGAAGATTGTGGAGATGCTTATTATTAGTCTTGCTGTTTCAGGCTTGCTGATTTTTTTTCGATTTTTCTGAGGTAAGGGGGGACCTCATGGATAGTTTTCAAACCATGAGGTGGGTATCATGGTCAGAAAAGTCGAAAAAATTTTTTGCTCGAAATTGACCAAAAACTTCTCTAAACATCGTTTTTTGCCCATTGGCACACTCCTTGACCGATTTTGACAAGCTTTTATTTCGGTCAATTTTGACC
>JACMIG010000615.1:686-28785 GCA_014805385.1 Levipalatum texanum
CCCCCCCCCCCCCCCCCCCCCCCCCCCCCCCCCCCACCCCCCCCCCCCCCCGCCCCCGCCCCAATCACAATCATCGCAAGTACGCAGATCGATTCATAACGAGTGCACGGGGCTTCGAGGCTCTTCTCCTCTCGTCGTCGAGGTCCTCTTCATCGGGCGCCTTCTCTCGCTGATAGTGACGATTTCCCTCCAAGGTGCGATCGGAGTGTGATAACGGGTCAGGGCAGCTGCAGATACCGTATCCTCTCTTCCCCTCAACTGGCCTATATTCCGAGGTCGTTGGCTGCTGCCTTTTTGAGCCTACTTTCACTGTCGGTGGAATCATAACTCGGGAATTAATAGTAATTTATTAGCCCCTTTCTAGGAGGCCTCCGATCAAACACAACAAAAGCAGAAGAAACTGCAAACAACGGGAGAGAGAAGAATAAAGGGCCCGTGGCACCGGAGCAAACAAATGGAGAGGAGGTCAAATTGGACAGGTCAACAACGGCATCTAAACCATATGCATAACTAGCAGTGTAACAAATCAACAAAGAACCATAACCGCATGACAAATTCTAGGGCCCGGTTTTCCCGGAAATAGCTTATTTCCCGGATTTCCTTCGAACAAACTTGCGGGGTCCGGCCATCTGGTCCTTGGGGGCGGAGACGAGACGAGCAGCACGGATGGATTGGAACCTGCAGAGAAGGAGCTCGTCTCATTTATTTGAATTTATTCAATCCATTTTTTAAAAAAAATTATTTACTCTGAGATTTAATCGATAATGCAACCGGAAAAGCACTCACTTGATAGCTTCCATAGCAGGAAGATTGATGAGTGCACATCCGAGGGCCTGGAGGACCTGTGAATGGAGGCCATTCCATCTTCCCCTCTCCCTCTCCTCACCTTGACCAGCTTCACTTCCAGAATCTGCAGCATCTTCGACCACGGCGTCAGCGGAATCGTCTGCGAAGGGGCTGCAAACGAGAGATTCCTTATAGTAGTAATACTTTTTACGAAGAGATAAACAGAGAAAGGCAGTAGGTGGGCGGAGTTCCCAGTCCCTCCTCACAAATCATAGCAAAGCATTTTACATTAATTTCAATTCATTTGGCTGGGTAGGCTAATTAACCAGCTTGCATACATTTGAATGTGTGGTTTAAAATATGTGGTTGATCCCCTTCTGTCTGTCTTCATTGCCTCCCCCTTCCTTCGGGCAGTCCGCCCGCTCCTCCCTCCTCCCTCCACTGCGACGCCATGGCCGATAAGGAGAAGCAAAGGGACCACGAACTCATCCACTCCCCATTCTACCATGGACTCCTACCGCGCGAAGACATCAAGGTGGGCCGACAAAGAGGGAGGTACTACTGCACCCGGGAATATGGGCTACCGTCCCAGGGGAGCTACTGTATCCATTATAGTTGATGGTCGGCCAGCCTGGGGATTGGCTCGTGAGGATGACGGAGCCTTCGGGGCCCGGCAGACGCGAGTACGTCATCTCCGTCTGCATGGACAACAACAGGAATGTGTGTAGTCTGCTGGCCTCTTCGTCCTGGATGACGTATCGATTGAATCGATTGCAGCTCAAGCACTATGTCATATCGAAGAACAAGGAGGGCAAGTTCCAGCTGATGGAAAAGCTAAGCTTCGACGCCATCCCCGACCTCGTCAGGCACTACCAGAAGGAGAAGATCGGCGACGAGGGCAACGTCATCCTCAAGAATATCGTCCAGAAGGCGGAGTGGCAGCTCGACCACAACGATATAACTCTAACGAAGAAGCTGGGCGAGGGCGCCTTCGGAGAGGTCCACAGGGGGACACTGGAGAAGGTGAAGAGGAATGGAGAGAAGAGGACAATCGACGTCGCCATCAAACAGGCCAAGCTCGATGCCATGACCAAGGAGCAAGTGAAGGAATTCATGCGGGAGGTGGATACCGTATCCCCATTTGGATGATCGAAGACTGAACTCAGGCCCGGATCATGAGGCAGTTGGAGCATCCTAACATCATTCTTATGTACGGAGTGGCAGCGACGCAGGAGCCCTTGATGCTCGTCATGGCACTGGTGAGAATGGAGAGGGGAGGAGGGGAGGAAGGGGGAGGAGCAGGCCAAGGACGGGGCCCTTGATAGCTACCTTGTCAAGCACGAGCCACCCATCGAGAAGAAGACGGAGATGTGTATACAGGTGATAGAGGAGCGGGGACGAGGGGTTACGGTAGACTTTGCAGGCTGCCTTTGGCATCGAGCACATGCACGAGAGGAACATTCTCCACCGCGATATCGCGGCTCGCAACTGCCTCTACGGCGATGGACAGGTTGCCCTCCTTCCCCCCAGCTGGGAGCCCTCCCTCCACAGGTCAAACTGGCCGACTTCGGACTCTCTCGAATCGGGGACTCGTATCAGATGAACCCTAAGAATCGTGTGCCCATTCGGTGGCTGGCTCCCGAGACACTCAAGACTGCTGCGTATTCGAGAAAGACGGATGTCTGGAGCTACGGTAGGGACGCCCTCATCCCTCTCCTCCTCCCCCTCTCTCCTCCCATCTCCCACTCGTCGTCCTCTACAGGCGTCCTCGCATGGGAAATCTACAACAACGGAGCCGACCCCTACTTCCCCATGTCAGTCGCCGAGGTGCTCAAGTTCGTCAAGGGGGGCAACTGCCTCAAGCTCGACGACAAGGCGCCCAAGGAGGTAGCAGAACTTATTGAGGTATGAGAGGGAGGGGAGAGAAGAGTGAGGGGGACGAATTCAGAAGAGCTGTTTCGACGTGGACGCGGGGAAGCGTCAGTCAATGAGGTTCATCGTTGAGCGACTCGCCAAGATTGCCAAGATTTCCGTCCTTGACGTCAGCGGAAAGAAGACAAAGACGGTGGAGGCCAACGACGATCTCAGATCGTCCTACAATCTCGGATCGGGAGGAGCCAGCGAGATGGTGGGAGGACTTGGCATCTCTAGAAGGAAGCCTCTTCAGCAGCCACCTCCCAAGATGGCAGGAAGCATCATGCTGAATCCACTCGATGGATCGAGGAAGAAGCGAGGAGACAAGGACAAGGAGAAGGAGAAGAAGGACGACAAGAAGGAAAGGAGCAGGGAAGAGAATGGCGGGGTCAGATCTACCGTACCGCCGTGATCTACCGGTACACTTGCAGTCGACGAAGGGCACGGAATTGACGACTCCGAAAAAGACGGGCTCCAACAAGAAGAGGGTGAAGAAGTCGACGCTGCGCAACCACCAGCTGACGTGACGGGAGGGACCCCAGTAGATGCCTCATTCTCAATCATATTTCATCACCATGCTTACTAGTGCGTGTAGGCCCCATAATCGCTGTGCCATTAAACACGGTATAAACGTTATGTGGAATGTGTGAACTGACAGAGTGTGAGGGCGATGGCGACGGCGTGGGAGATGAGGCGCTCCTTATCCGAGTTGTTCACATTCATTATTCCACCGCCGCGATTGTCTCGGAATTCGTTGGCTGCAATGAGGAGCTATTTTCGGCGGGAAAACAATTGAGATAAGCAAAGTAACGAGGAAATGGCATCAACTCACGAAGGAACAATGCCCTCATCTTAGTCATGGGTCCTTCTGGAATGCTGAGTGCGTCGTAGTCCTTCTTCGACAGGATTCCCTTCTTGTTCAATTTCTGCAGAGAGGATCTGTTGTAAAGTTATTGATTTTAAAATGGGCACCGTCAGAGTGGCACACATGGCCGCGAGAAGAGTGTAGGCAACGAGCATTGGATTCGTCTTCCCTGCCTGCTTGCTGGCATTGATGATGACAGCGGGCACACCTCAACAGGAGCTCATTTCAAAAATCTGCGTTTATATAGAAATGCGTTTGAATGGATTCGAACCTTTAATTATCCAAAAAAAATTATTCCCTACCTCTATTTAGAGTAATACTTACCAGCAAGAAGGAGTTCCTGATCCGGCTTGGCCCAGAATTCGCGGCACTCCTCGACCATGGCAGATACCTGCAATGTGGACAGTCAACTGAACACAACTTGATCAATTGGGATAGTACACTGACGCACCTCATCATCGGAAACGAAGGAGGACAGTGGGTAAATATCTCGGGGCAGGGCGGCATCTTCCCATTTCGGGAGGATTTCCGATTGGGCCTGAAATCGATTAGAGTGGAATTGAATAGTGATAATCGATTAGAGTGCGTCTATTAATTCTCCACAGGTCACCGACCTTCTTGACCATCGTAATCTCTTCGTCCTTCATGTCCACTTCGCTCTTGAGGGTTATGCTGTCCGAAGCAAAGGCAGTCTTCTGCATCTCATCCAGAGTGTCCTGAACAAAGCTATGATGAACTTTTTCTCTATGTTATGGATTTGAAGTTTTGAACACAAAAACCATTCCTTGTGATTCCCAAAAGAACTCGACTTCCTCTAAATACAGTACTGACATTATTGATTTGCCTGCGTTCGCTGGCTTCGAGAATGCGCTGCTTTTTGGTGCCAGCGAATTGTTGCGTGAGACTCTTCCGCTTATCTGCCCATTGGTCGGAGGCGAGATCGAAGGAGGCCGAGTAGTCCTCGCGCTTCCGTCTGCAATATCCCAATGTCGCCGCAAAAAATACCCATTGTAAACATATTATTGATTAGTTTTTTGAGACAGAAAACATGCATTACTGATTGCATGAGAAAGAAAACCCCCACTTTTTGTCGAGGAGTTCGTCCATGTTGTTGGCGTAGACGGCCTCGAAGGAGAGAAGGCGCGCAGGGCGGAAGATTGTCTGCAAGAAACAAAACTTCTCCATCACCATAATCCTCGTTCATCACTACCCAAACAGTGCTTTACCTCGCCAGTGTCCTTGTTGACGACAGCGATGGCGTAGTTCATGCCATCGGCTGGATCCGAGATCTCCTTGCCCATTTCGACGATAGGACTGCCGGATCCCACCTGGAGTTTCAATGGCAAACCAAATTAAGTAATGGTCAAAAGTGCCCGAAATCTCTTTCTAAATAGTATCACACCTGTCCGGCAACAGTGTAAACTCTCGATGACCCGCTGGTGTGTTCTTCAAGCATGAGCTCTTTGATCTGCAAATTGAGTACAACAATGTATCCCCACAACCATCATATAGTAACGTGAAAGCCAACCTTCTTGGGTCGATTGTGAGGGAAGTGGGCGACGAGGTCCGTGGCCCCTCGTCCAATGGTCGTGCGCCTCTTCTTGGCGGCCTTCCGCTGGGCCGAGTCCATCGGGACCTGCAACGACCCGCCAATGGCGCTGGAATGAATTAACAGCTTGCTAGAATCAAACACCAATTCGATCTGCAAATAACAAATACATGGATCGCTTTTAACGACGACGCCCTGAAGGCCATGTGCAATATCACTTCGGATAGAATTTATCGCGAATACAGAAAAAAGTAGCAGCCATTCATAATGTAAGTGATAACACAGAAGGGACCGTAGAATGCATTCCTAAAAGAGGTTCCGATATGGCAAGACGAAAAAGCTAAAAATGGAAATGGAGAGCTTCGCAGGGGTGCTATATAACATTAATAAGCAATCGAAAGAAATCAATCGAGAATGAGACCAGAGTTCTCTTGCGGGAAAAAATTATGATGTTCTATAGAAGCAATTGAGAGATAAAGCATGGCAGTCCACTTGATGAAATTATTACGAAATCTTTTGATCTTCAAAAAAAGAGGCTGCTTGGGGGAAACAAGTTATGAATGAAATGCGGATGAATAAATTAATGAAATCGTGAAGCACCTCCACCAACGTTGATGACGGAAGGAGACCGGCAGGATGCAGACTTCCTGGCCGATTGGCTAATGCTTGGGATGATCTCCCCGTCGGGTGCTCATTCGGGTGGGGGTTCCTCCTTGAGGAAGCGGTGGAGGAGCCCTCGAAGCGCTTCCTCGCTGCGTTCTCGCATGGGAGGAATGGTCGGTGGGTGGGGAAGAGTCTTGAAGGGCGGCGGATCGGGAGCGGAGGGCTGATGAGGGACCTGAACAGTTGTATAAATATAAATAAATAATTCTAAAAAAATCAAATATAAATAGCCAATAAAACTGAGCCACCTGCAACATCGACTGCCTTGGTGGGGGATTGCTTGGCAGCGGAGTGAGGGGGTCTCCCTCTTCCTTGAGGTCGATGGACCGCGGAGTCATCAACGATCGGAGGCTGTAATTATGTTTTGTAAATCAGAGATAAATATATCCCCTCTTTTCAATTAAACAAGTGAGATTACGTGCGTGCGAGCAAAGCACAACTCTCACGTGCGTGGGAGTACTCTCGGAGCACATCCAGTGAAGTACGACACGGGCTTCTTCTCCCTCTTCTCGCTTATATCGGGGTCATCCTTCCCCGACCGCTTCCATCTGGCCAGTTCGATGTTGTACTCCTTGCGTGACCATGCCTGGATGACTAGGGGCGAGGGAGTGGGAGTGGAGGGAGATGGCAGTGGAGGAGTGCTCTACAACCAAACACAACGGTGCTGTGAATGGTGACAATTACGGTTAATAACACAGGTGAGGCGAGGAAACCTTCTGTGCCCGCTTCTTCTTCATTCCTTCGTCTTCGTTGGCTCCCCTTCGCTCTTTCTTCACGACTCCTTCCCAGGTATTCTCCTTGTTCTCCATTATATAATTCATGGATCCGGGATACGATCGGATGTTATTCACAACCTTGACAGGGAACTGAAAGATGAGTGGGTGCAACACAGCAAGCAGCGGGAGGTGCAAAGCAGCGTGCTAGCACATAGGTTAAATGTCCTCTCACCCTGGGGGAGGCCGTCGACGTCATCCGATGGGGCGGAACGGGGGACAGCGTGGAGGGAAGGGGACGCTGTCTCTGGGTCGGTGGTGGCAGCGGGTGGTGGGAGGGGTGCGGGGGCTGAACGACAGCACGGTGTAGATATGCACACCGGATAGGACAGGGGTCAATTACGGGCGTGTTAGAAGTAGCAAATCAATAATAAATAAATAAATATCATCTACATACATGATGGACGTGAGCGTGGTCGTCGTCATCGGCGGGGTGCTCCTGGTTGGCAGAGGGGTGGAGGAGGACCACGGGCGTCGCTGGATGGCTCGGCCGATGGTCCCCTGTAGGATTCATGACTACGAAGCTGCCGGGTGGAAGGTTTCCTGCAATGGGAATGGGCTCTCTCTCCGAACAATGTTCCACAAGACCAGTTCATAAAGAGCGGCACTTTTGGTATAGCACGAAAACCCCCCGGAGAAACAAAACACGGTCGTAAATTTCCCATCGAAGGTGGAATTATGATAAAACCCTCCGTCACTTTTGCGACATACCGGTGGCAGGGTCGACCTGTGTCGCCTGATGGCCGTCCACAGTCTGGAGTAGTCCAATGCCCTGTGCCCCCTGCACCATCGTCACTCCTCCCATCGATTGTGTTCGTTGCAGTGACTAAAAAAACAAAAAAAAATCAACTGCTCATCGATTCCCACTCACCCATACCGGCTGTCGCGGTTGTCCAAGGTTCTGAGGTGTTGGTGGAACGGGGAGGCAATCGGCCGTCTGTCGAGGAGGCACCGCCGCTTCCTCAAATATTCGGTTACACATTTACCCACATGTTGAGAATGACGAATCTCATTGTCAGAATTTTTTTTACCCATATTGCGTTTTACACTCACGATTCCCGAGATGGTAAAAGTATAAAATATAAACCTGCTGGAATCCTCCTGCGTAGAGATGCGCACTCGCCACCCGCGGGACAATGTCAATCAAGAAGTCGAGGTGCTCCTGGCGGCAGACGCCGATGCAGACATCTTGCTGAATCAGGGCCTCTTTTGAACCGCGCAAACTGCACAGATCGTCCGATGCGATAAACACAGTAACGAGGCCCGCTACTGCATGTATCTCACACCTTATTGAGTGTTTTCCTCTTGCTCTCCTCGGTGACCTGCCATGCACGGAGAGTGAGCTCCTCGATGAGAAATTCGGCAGCCTGCGAGAGGAGGACGGGGGCGTCGCCCGAGATCATCTGAAATAAAATAAATTGGAAATAAAATGAGGAGGGGTCACTGACGAGTCCCTTTATGCCGTCGTCCATCCTCATAATCTTCTTGACGCGTGCAACGGGAAGTGTCTGCGTCCTCCCCATCTCCCGTAGTTGGTTGACCGTCAGCTGCTCCATTCGCCGCTTACGATCCGGCCAAAAGTCCTGGACCGCCCGCCGAATATCGAAATTCGCCTCCTGCAAAACGATCGATAAACCAAAGGAGGCCATATTCAGACTGACATCGGGCGGCATGAGCTTGGGTCGTTTGGCGGCAGTGGGGAGGGGCGGGCGCTCGGGACCTGCGTCTACTCATTAAGGACGGCCAGTTCTCCCAATATTTACCAGCCACGGGCATCTGATCGACGAGCATCGCCGATCCCGTTGCCGATGTCGACGGGCCGGGTTCTTCTGCAGCCGCTTCCTCCTCTATCTCTTCCCTTCCACCCATCGATGGACCGGGAGTCTCATCTCCCTCCGGTCCCTCATAGAGTCCTTGGGCAGAGAACGGCTCACCGGGACGGCGGGAGGTCTGTAATATGGGTTAGATAGTGTTGGTGAGAAACAGTGGTAATCCGATGGAGTAAACGCAGAAATGGTGTGCGAAAAGCGTCCATTTCGCTTTTCATTTTCATGTGTTCCTGCGTTTAGCCCCTTCGGCCGACATGGCCCTATCAACTCGCTTACCGTATTGTAATGAGCAGGAAGGCCGTTTCCCTTGCCGCCGTGGTTGCCGTGGTTGTTGTGGCGGGCAGGGACTCCCTTCAGAACACGAGGAACGGACTCGGATGCACCGAGAGAAGACGCCGTATCAGCTACCATCTGAGATATAACAACTTGTCATCAATACAGTTAGCTTTTTATGGTAATAAGTTTACTCGCAGATTGATACATTTGATATGTTCGAGATATCTTTTAGAAGCCCTGAATTGAGACTACCCAGAAAGAGCGAGAAACCACGCCGACGAGAACAAGAGGTGCAATCTGGACCCGAGCTCACCGCCTCCAGGGCAGTCACGTCCGCCATCCCGAATTAGCCACCTTTTTGAGGGTTCGTGAAATGGGCACCTAGCTCCGTCTCCCTTATTTTGTGACGCAGGTGTCGGTTCACATTCACGTCATTGTAGGCTGTCTTCACACACCTGCCCATGTTTTAGGAAGAAAATGAACAACAGTTCCTCCGTAATGAAATGATTGTGCTGCTGGTTTTTTCATGACATAGTTTACCTTCGCTAACTTTTTGCTTCGCTTGTAGGAGCCATGAGTTAGCCTGCTTCTTTAGCCCCAGCGGAGAGCGAGTTCCCCGGCATTGTCATGGAGACCACTGTTGTCGCAGTGAAGCTAGGCGGGGTGCCCACTCCACTAGAGTGCACGCCGGCCAAGGAAAGGCAGAGAAGGAGGGGCGAAGCACTGCACTCTATCACATACTTCGTTACTGGGTCGTCTCGTATTATTTCAGCCCTAAATTTATCACTGTAATTCACTTATTTTTAACTCGTCATTCTCAGCTTCTTCCTTTGCAGGATGGGAAGTGAGCTAGCGGTAAACGAGGAGCATGCATTCGCACTGTGTGCGTACCTCACGTTCTCGCGAAAAGAACGCGACGGACGGACGGAGATGGTCAAAGACGTCTTCGAGAACCAGTCAGATACCACCGCATATTTAGAAGCTCCCATAATTCGTAGCATACCTAGTCTGCCACATAAAAAACTTACTTGGATGAAAACACATTTGCTAGAAGTGCCATGGAGTGATACAGAATCATGGATGTGGTGCGTAGTATTATCTTTGGATTTTTGTCATCATGAAAATTGGGTAGAAGATCGCACGAGTTGAATGAGAATGGCTTTTTGCCATGTCAATCATCTCACCAGTATTCGTTGACGCAATTTTTAAGGAAAAAGAAGCTCAAGGAAGCGCACTACACTCGTGAAGACGTCAAAACCTTATTAACAACGGCTTCTCAGAAGGTTGAGATCGAAATGAACAAGGAGCTCGTGAACATGGCCCATAACACCTTCCTCCTCATTCGCCAGCTCATGCGACAGGTACTCAAAATAAGGAGATTGCAGTAGAAGAACTTTCAGGCGGAAGATGGAGGAGTAGCGCTGAAAATGAATTTATCCGAGATGCAGAACATGGAGCTCCTCAAAGCCGTAGCTCAGTTCGAGAGAGATATCGACGGAAAGAAGGCAGAGCGGACCGCTACAATTCTAAAGGTATCAGCATTGCCTGAATCCATGAAAAATTAAATGAGATGCAGGACCCGAGTCTTCTGGAGAATTCGCTGAAGAATCTCTCATCAGACTTTGTGTCGGAATTTTACAGAAACGATTTGACAAATCTCTCGAACGCCCTGCGAAGAAATCAACTCGAGCGTGAGTTGAATAAATTTAACAGTGGTACAGTTATACTCTTTCAGACGGTTCAACTATGTCTGAGATGGAAAAGCAGATGCAATCAAAGGATTCCGCACTGCAACAGAATGAGGAATTCAGAAAGGCTGAACGGAAGCGAATTAACGACATGGAAACACAGCACTTCCAAATGAAACAGCGCGTGGACGAAATTGCAGCCCAGGTAAGGTTCTAATGGAATTTCAAGAGATAACAAGATTTTTTTAGCTCGCGCTCAAGGAAGCAGAGCTTGAGAAGAAGTTTCAAAGCACCAATACTTATCTCAACATGCAGAAAATCCTCAAGAGCAAGAACGATGTAATCGCTCGCCTACGAGCCGAGACCAAATCTTTGGAAGCTAAGGATGATGAATAACTCTCCAAAACAGTGATTCGAAGCTCGGTTGACCAGTTCAGCCAAATACAGCTTGTCATATAGTTTCCACGCATTATTGCATTTTCCCCGTTTCTGTTACGCATTTTTGATTATTTGTTCCGTCTTATTGAATAGACAATGTCACAACGTTATGTTATATATTATATTTTGGCACAGATAAAGGCAGCAATGATTGCATAATTATAGGTTTTGTTCGAAAATCGCTCACATCAGATTTGTCGCCCGGTGGGGCTAGTTCCATTCCGTGCACGCAGTGCCTGCAAGAACGGTGAGTTAGTGCTTAATTATCAGGACAATAGACAACAAAATCACGAATTTAAATAGCGATAAACAACAAAAATAAAAAACGACGCGCATTTAACAGTCATCCGCAAATTCTCTCTCCGTCCAATAGAAATCCAACGCTTGGCCTTTTCGACGGGCGAGATCGAGAGGCGCGAAAACATTTTACGGATCCTACACAAATTGTAAACAAAATTGTTTTTGTTACATCAAGTATACACTAAATTTGTCTGTTTCCGGGGCTATTCCAGCGTACGTCAGGAAAGACGCAGCGTTCTTCATTTCCAGGCATCGTCTTCCGAGGAGTCATGAAGAGACAGGTTCCTCATTTTTGGAAATTGTTGTCGGAAACTCATTTTCAGAAGATTGCGCCGATCTTCACGAAGTCCGCCAAGAAAGCCAAATCCGAATCGAGCCAGGACGAATCGGCCGATGAAAATGCTCCCCCGCGCGAATGGAAAATCATCTGCTGGAACGTCGCCGGAGCTCGTGCTTGGGTCAAGGTACGTCTCTTTTATATGATTCTGGAGAAAACACTAAGTAAAACATGCCCAATGTTTTATAAACAGCCGTGAACTAGTCAAAATTCAACGAACGATGCAGAAAAACGGCCACAACCTTCTGAAGTCCCATGATGCGGACATTGTCTTCCTCGGTGAAACGAAGTGCCCGGAACTGCCGGGAGAGCTCAAGGTGAGCTGTGTTGAATCGTAGTCAAAATATGATTACATTCATTTTGATAATCCTCTGTAAGATCAGTTAATATATTCCCCCTTGCAGGTGGCCCTGGGGGATGATCTCTACTCGACGATGGCAGTGTCCACGGCCAAGAAAGGTTATGCGGGTGTCGCGTTGATCAGGTTGGCAAGGCTGTAGTCGCCTTTACCCAAAAGTACATTGATTGAATTGTCCTTGTTCAGCAAGCAGAAGCCGATCAAGGTGTGGAAGGGCATCGGGGACGACCAGTTCGACGACGAGGGACGGCTCATCATTGCTGAGGTTCGTCTATTTACGTTGTGACTTGCATTGGTTTTAAACTGGTTTAAATCGATAAATAAATCGTACAGTATCCCCGCTTCTACTTCGTGGGTGCGTACGTGCCAAATTCTGGGCGCGGTCTCGTCAACCTCGCCAAGCGTGCCATCTGGGAGGAGAAGATGCGGGCCAAACTCAAGGTGACCCATTGTTTGATCATAAAATTACGGGGGATCGTGAGGGGGGGGTATGAAACAACAAGTTATTGATTAATTACTGATGGATAGCGCTCTGCTCCAGGAACTCGACGCATCGAAACCCGTCATTTACGGCGGCGACCTCAACGTCTCGCACGAGGAGATCGGTATGTCTTAATATCAGACCACTATATTTCTCTTTTTTTCTGCCAATAATGAATGTCCTTGAGATCTTGCCAATCCCAAGGCAAACGCCAACAAGGTCGCCGGATTCACGGACCAGGTAAGCCAATATTTCATAGCTCTATGACCGCGTGCCTGGTTCACAGTAAACATGGTTCTCTTTGTAGGAACGCGGAGACATGACGAAGATGCTCGACGAGTGCGGACTCGTCGACACGTTCAGGAAGATCCATGGAGATAGGTACGGTAGAATTGAGCATATAAAATATGCCGACTCTTTGGGGGTCTCCTCTGTCAAGTGTATGTGCTGAAGGTGTGGTAATCAGCATGAAACGAGCTCTGAAATTTTCCGGCTAAAGATATTCGGCTAGATGAAGTAAACTCCACTGCAGGGTGGCGTACACGTTCTGGTCGTATCTGAGTGGAGCTCGCAGTCGGAATATCGGATGGCGTCTCGACTACTTCCTCACCTCCACGCGCATTGCTGGAGAGGTGAAAGAGGGCATTCAGAGTCAGTTTCCGATCCCCCTTGCAGGTGTCAGTGAGCGACGTCCTCGAGGACCCCGCCACCACCTCCGACCACGCCCCCATCGTATGCAAGTTCAACATCTGATTTGAGGGGCCCGTTTTTGTTATTATCTCTTTGACAACTTTATTTTTCTCTTCTAACATTCCAATAGCTCTGGTAGTTACTGTTCATGCGGACTACTTTGCGAATTCGGAACGATAAACTGAAATTGATACGGAGGGTGTGGCTCGCACTTGTTCACCTTCAATCACTGGCAATATTATGATACCGGATTATCTGACCCGTAGGGCACAAAAAGCATTTCACGCGCTCGTTCTCAGGCGAATTCTCAACGATTACGATGGCGTGATTTCACGTCCTTCTCAAAGTGAGCGGTTTCATTGTTAGCGATTTAATGTCGTCCTCAAAGTGGGCGGAGCTTGTGGCTCCTATCCATGGTCTCTGGCGAATTCTGGCATAACAGATAACGATGGCGCAACAGGTGATTCGTCATGGTTCGGGAGTATAAAGAAAGTGAAGCTAGCCGCCAGAGCACTTCCCAGCCATGAACAACGGTCACGGCCGCGTGAGGTATTCTGACCTCCTGGTTGCCCTGACCCCGGAGGCCATCGCCGCTCGCATGGCCGCCCTCCCCCGCGTCGATCACAACGATCGCCCTCACTACTGCTGTTTCTGTGGGGATCACTGCCACGGCCCCCGCGAGTGCCCCCTCGTCTACTGCATCCCCGTCAAGCTCCTCATCCTGAACCAGAAGGGACGATGCGGCAAGTGCCTCAATAGACACCGGGGAGTCTGCACGGCCAAGGGATTCTGTCGATCCTGTGACGAAGCCGGTCGTCCCACCCTCTTCTCCCACAACGAAGCCCTGTGCCCGTATGTTTATACCAATTGTTATTACTGTTATCACTTTATGAATATGACCCGCCATCCTTAATCGATATAAAATGATATTTTCGATGAATAATAAATGCTTATTTGCGGTCGAAGTATGACGAAAGTGGGGATTGCATAACTCGGAAGGATTGAAGTGGCAGCGGTCACGTTATCAGAACACAGAGAAGGGGCCATGACCCGGGGACACACTTATGGTTTAGTCATCGTCTCCGATCCAGAGTGTGCCTTATCATCGATAGCCGTCGAATAGTCGGGGAAATAGCCAATCCATTGAGATAAACACAGTAGCGAGGTTTCGGGCTTGCTGCGTTTATCTATGTACGTTTCGATTGCTCTGTTCCGGGCTACCTTATACAGGGATTCTCGAGTTCACGGAAAGACTCCATTCATTGATCACTTCCATAAGCAACAGCACAGACAATCGAGGATGCTACCGGTACTCGACAATGCCATCCGCCTCCCAGCCTCTTCTATTTGGGGTTCTATTTCTTTCTAGACTTGATAATCGGTGTAGGGAATGGGGATAGGGATCAATTCAACAACAGGCTTCGGGGATTCAGGCCTTCTCGGTAATCTCGACCTTCTCCAGAAGGGTTGTGACGTCAACGGGCTTGTTGTCGCCGTACTTCGTCAGTCGGAGCAGCTCCTCATCCGTCTACAAGATATTTTTTAACACATTTCCTGGATTTACAAGATCATTAAACCGTACCTTAGGGATCTCCTTCTCCAAGTACGTCCACAGTGCAAGACTCTGCAGATAGAACGGGTGTTCCAGCCCGAGACACACTTCGAAGATCGTCATAGCTTCATAGGCGTAGATTACGGCCTGAAGAGACATGCAGCGGTGTCCGAGTGGTTAAGGAGTTTGACTCGAAATCAAATGGGCTCTGCCCGCGTAGGTTCGAATCCTGCCCGCTGCGAATCTTTTTTGCCCCACCTCTTTTCGCTTTCCCTGCGTGATGAGAGACTTGACGATGTTGAGGAGGGAGTAGCCGAGGTGGCGATCGGCCTTCGGGAAGCACCTGGAGAGGGATACCGTAATGCTCTGGGTCTATGGGTAATCTCACATCTTGTAGTTGCTGTAGATGGTCTTGTGCATGGAGGTCAGGGCCGATTCCAGCTCGCCCTAAATATTCGGATAATCGCAGAGATCAAAGATCAACTTCCGACCTTTACATGGAGCAGTGCCGTCTGGAGGCGCGTAACGTAGACATTGGACTCGTGGAGGAGCTCCCGAGCCTTGACCAGAAGCCCTTCGATCTGGAAGGAGGCGATGAGGGACGGAAATTGGATTAAAAATAATAAACCATCGGCCAAAGCGCAAGCGCTCCTGCGGTACTTTTCTCGTGTGCTGTGCAGAAAAGCATTGGAATCGCACAAAATCCGGGAGGACGGGGACTCGGGAACCAAGGGACAACAACGAATAACGTGGAATTGAGGGTCATGCATGGTGGATACGAGGGCATGCTCAAACCATGACAGGGCTCTTACATATTCCGGATTGGCCGGATGCGATCCGGGCTTGCGCTGAAAGCGATCGATTATGTGGACGACACAGAGGGAGGAGACGACGGAGGAGGAGGAGAAAGGGGACAGAGGGGGACACCGATACTGTGCTTATTATGACAAGGAGACGGCCTGAAACTATGAGATAAATGCAGTAACGACACCTCGTTACTGTGTTTACCGCATCCGAGGAATGGTTGGATACGGAGGAATAGGTACAGAGGTAGTCAGAATTGATCTTTGATCTTTAGTGGATCTCACCAATTCCGCAGGGCAATCGGGGTCGAATGAAGGGGGAAGTTCACGCATGAGTTGTTGGGCTGCCTGGAAAGAGGGAATAAGGATTACGGTATCTACAACGGTCGCCCAATGTGAAAAAAACACAGTAATTCAAGAGATCTATAATACCTTGACCCTATCCTCGTCACAAACTCGCTTGCACCGCGGACACGCAATATTCATCGGCTCTTCCTCCTCTGCAAATTAGGGTGGTGTAGCAAACGTCGTCGTGCGGTGCGCGACGACGTTTCCTACACCATCGCCTATTTGACGGACCCGTCGTGAGAATGGCTCCATCGCAGGCGGCAGTGGGGCATCGGAGAGCTGTCAGTCGAATCTCCTCCGGGTCGGAGCATCGCTCACACTCACAGTCAAAGTACCATTTGGCCTGTAGAGAGGGTAGATCAACGATCAAAGATCAGCTGACCTTGAGATCGATTCTCCGGCGATACCGACTTCTTCCGACGTCGACGTACGAAATGAAGGCATTGTCGAGGTCTGATACCTTTAATTATTTTTATTTTATTTTTAATCTTACAAAATCTTTCAACCCACGTCAACATTCGGCAGAAGCGGCCGGAAGAAGACGCGAATTCCATCGAAAACCATGGCACACGTCGGTCGACACGAATGGTTGTACTTGGAGATTCCTGTATTTCATCGGGTTGATCTTTGATCTTTTCATCTCACCGAGATCAAGTGCCATTCCAATCTCGACTCCCGCATTTGAGTGGATGGAGTGGGAGTTGATGGCGACCTTGCAGAAGACATCGAAGAAAAGCTCACGGGCCACCATCTCTGAGCCTCGGAAAGAAGTCATCTTCCCAAGAAGCTTCTCGAAATGCGCCATTTTCGCACTGTCTGCCCGAATATCTGCCTCATGGCCGAGCAGAGAAGCGAAGGTCCTGGAGTTGGTCTTTGAACTTTGATCTCTGTAGTTTAAACCCTCACCTCTCTTTCTCCCATCCATGCTCGTCTCCGTGTTCGGACAAGAACAAAACGCGATCCAGAACCTGGCATGGACTTGATCTTTGAACTCTTGTTCTATCCTCACCTTGGAGAGGAACATGACTTCGGTCATGGGAAGGTTGGGGAAGACCTGGAATTATGTATTTTCATTTTTTTTCTTTATTTTCACCCCCTCGAATCCATGCATAATCTCGGGAGCTACTCGCCCGGGATTGAAAGTTGCCCATGGGGGAAGGAGATGCGGCAAAAGTAATTCCGGACATTGCGAGTTGGGGGGAAGGGGGGAGGGGAGGAGGGAGGGGAGGAGGAGGTCAGGGAGATCTTCCTGTCAGCCTCGCCTGCGGCTGTAGCGCCGCTCGTACTCCATGTCCTGAACAACATCGTTTAGAGACGGTTCAGGAATACCCAATGGGTTCACATGGAACTACTGAAAACGACCGTGATCAATGGGGTCTATTCATCCACTTATCGGTGGCTATAAATGAAACCGAAACAGGAGTGGGCGCCTCGTGATGGGGAGAAGTGGATACCAGTTCCTTCCCCTTGTCATTAACTCTCTCCCGCGACCTCTTCCACCTTCACCTCTGCCTCGATCCTTGCCACGCGAGCCTTGTCCAGGACGACGAGAATGTACATGCACCCGAGGATCAGGCCACCTGCCATACACGCCTCAGAGAAGTTCTCGGGCGACTTTAGCCGTTCCACTGCAGGGGAACAGCGTCCATTTCTGTGTCCCGGAAGGGAGGAACTCACTATAGTTGGAGAGGCAGTAGAAGGAGCTTTCGTAGGAGGAGAAGCAGTAGAAGACACTTTCAGGGGCAGCGACGATGTGGGAGGGAAGATCCATGTGGGAGGGTAGTGGAGGGAGAGGGGAAAGAGGGAGAGTGGCCAGTTGTCCCCTTCCCGCCCCTCTGTTTATCAGGGCGGCACGAGTGGCCCCCTCCTCCTCCCCCTTCACCCTCCTCCTCCCCTTCCCCTTCCTATCGCCTGCTTTCCACCTCGCACTTTTTGCCTATAATCCCCCCATACTCATCCCGGGTCCAATTCTTGACAGGAAGAGCATCGCGCCATACTTGCCTGATAAGGTCATCGCGTTTATCTCGTCGAGCAATTCAATTCAAGTCTACCCGTGTCCGTTTGACTGAGGATGCTCGAGCACAAAGGGGAAATAAATAAATACTCATCAGGACACAACTCTGAGATCACTAAAGCCATCTAAATCCTACTTCACTGTACAGGGGCGGGAGGTGGGAGTCCTTTAGAATGGCGATCTCCCGTTGGAAAGTGTCTGCCGAATCGTCCCTTGGATGATGCTCGCTATGAACGATTCGTCTATCTTGAAGTACGTGGCCACTTTGAGATAGCGCTCGTGGAGAGACAACCTGATGTGTGAGAGATAACAAGGGAAGAAGAAGGGCGACTGACTTGGGATTCTTGAGAAGGACTCCCTTCATGGTCGGCATGGCGATTCCCATCTGGAGGATCTCCGTGAGCAGCTTCTCGAGGAACTCGGCACCGAAGAGGCCGAGGTCCCCGAACACCGCCTGGTCGACGTCATTAACCTGGGACGTGGATATAGGGGGAGTCAGGAGAGCAGGGGGTTCACCCTCGACTCGAGCAGTCGAAAGTCCAGGTTCTCAATCGTTGCGTTGCCGAGGACCTGACTGCTATTGAGCCACAGATGCACATTGGACGTCATCGTTGTGTCAGATCGAATGATCTGTGGTTATCGATTGACAGGATCTGGACTCCCCCGGGCACTCACCAACTCCGTCTGCTTCACCTTCGCATTCGGCCTCACGTACATGTTCATCCTGCCATGGAGACGGAATCGAGCACGGTTCTCGACGAAGACGATCAGAGGGGCCTAGGACATGGACATGGCACGAAGGGAAAAGGCCTTACCCTCCTGGCGGTGAACTTGATCTCGACCTGCCTGTCGGGGTACTGCTCGGCCAGTCCTCCGAGGAACTCGCCCAGGCAGAAGCCACTGTCGCAAGTTGTGCGAAGGAGATCCTTGAGGGCGGGAGTGCTCTCAGGGCCGACAGTTATGTCGAGGAGACGCTGACGGTAGGCGTGGTAGAGCATCGAGTTGGCGATGTAGTCGGTGGCGTAGAACTCGATCATGTGGACTCCTGGGAGGGGAGATAGATGGGGGAAGAGAGAGGGGGATACCCTGAGGGGGCGGCAGCTTGATGGTGGGAGGGTAGAAGGGCGTTCCTCCCTCGCCCCTCCACGATATCTCTCCCTTCGATGCCATCGCGATGCTCCCGAAGGAGACGAACGGATCGGCAGTCAGTTGGTAGTCCATTATGAGCTCCTGTCATTGATATTATCCGCACTCTCCAAAATATGGACCAACTTGTTGTCGCAGAGTCCGCACGATGTGGAGAAGTGTCGCATTGCTGTTGGCCGCCGCAACTGCCTGCAGCTTCGATCTCCTCGTCCTGAAGGAACACGATGAGTAGATCAATCACCAACCCCCACCTCAACATCTTCTCTGATGCCGTCGTGAAGGTGTGCGAGAGGACGTCGATGGAGTCCTCGTTGATGCCAATCTTGAGGGGCATCGAAGAGAGTAGCGCATTCATGTCGTTGTTGAGGATCGTCTCGATCATCTGGCACATCCTTTGCTCCACCATCGGCTTGTACTGGCTGATGAGGAAGGCTGAAAATGGTTGTTATTCACGAGATCGTCCAATGTTGTATGTTTGCTTGGCACTAAAACGTGTTACATTTATGTATATTACGCATTGGATTCGTAAAAAGCGCCCTGACTTCCTCCCCGATGAGCTGAGAAGATAACGTACACTTGAATCCATTGATGAAGAGGTCGGTGATGACTCCCGTGTTGCGGACGTTGAGGTCGACGTATCCGACGGAGGCTTTGCAGAAGGCAGACTGCACTCGAGGGGAGCCAACGCCTGATCTGAAGATCTGCCTTCCATGACAACAGCGAAGTTGAGCCTACTTTAGAAGCCGGACAGAGATCTGCAGGGAGACGTGGCCGAGCATCGTCTCGAAGGTCCCGTGGATGGGAACAGTCGGAAGGAGAAGAGGATTGTTCAACTGAGCCTCGAAGTTACCCGCTGCTCTGGAGGGGAGCGATTACTTGAGGAATTGGAGATGAAATACCGTATGTGCATCTTGGACATGCTCCACGTGAACATGTTGGGCTCAACGAGTTCGAGCTGATACTCGGCAGGGGACCAATACTTGGAGATGTAGGCGTTGTGGATGGAGACCTGGAGGTGGGAGGTGAAGAGTTGAAGTCATCCAAGAGACAGATCCTACCTCTCCAGTGTCCATCCTCTCCCGAATGGTGGGCAGTGACATCTTGAGCATCTGTTCATTGACGACCTTGACTCCGATCTCCCTCATGTAGGCCAGTCCCGTTGGCATGACACGAAGAACTATGCCAGGGTTATTGGGAGACGAATATTGCTGAAATCTGAGAATTCTCGTTGAAATGTCCGCTCAATCTCCATGAATGATGAAATAACTCACATCAAGCAAAGGCGAGTATTCCTTCTCCATTTTCTGTGACCGAACAGCTAAGACTGTAGATAATAGAAACGCTGGTACTAACATGGCGAGGAGCGATCTGGAAGGTGTTCACGGAGCGAAATGAGGGAATGGCACTCTCGAAACAAAAGAAACACGCAGGGAGTTGGGGGAATGGCCGAAGGGCACGGGTTGCCAAACACACAAAGCTCGCCCCCGTGTACCCAATCGAGGTAGAACAAGAAAGGAAGGCTGCCCCAGGAAGAGTAAGAAGGTCACGGCAGGGTGGGGATACACTAGTAAAGAGATCTGTCCCCTCCGGCCGATGGGAGGATCCAAAAGGCCTCTTCACCCCCTCAATTTGAGATGATCGCCCAGGGGTCGGAAGGGAGATGCCATCGGAAGATTGGCAGAGGAAAGGGAAAAGGAGAGGAAGGAGTGAATGGAGAGGGAAAGTGAAGGGGGAAAGCCGGATCATCTCCCATGTAGCCACGGTGACAGCGACGAGTCAATGACAGGTAAGGCTCGGAGGCAATGCCATGCTGAGGGGGAGAGGGCAGAAAAAGAAAGGCTGAACCATCGCTTACGAGGTGTCGAACTGGCTTGTGTCCATTCTTTCCCTTCGATCGGCCGCTGGTCAGGAGGGAAAAGAGCGATGAGATCAGAGACAACGGAGAGGATAATTAGAGGAAAGTCCAGAATGTAGACAAGAAACACTACTTCTTTGCCTTTTGATCCGGGACCGATCAACTAGTCTGAAAAAGTCCCCTTATAGATGGGGGTCTCGAACTGTTAGCAACAAGGCGTATGGCGAGTAAAGATTTTTTTATAAAGATGGTTTCGTCGGTTCCCGAACCACCGAGAACAGCTAGGAGTTTCTCGTGGCCAATGAGCGAGGAGAGGCTGGGGAAGAAAGGGAATGAGAGATAAAGGGAGGAGTGAGTAAATCCCGAAAGTGCCCCGGTCTTTCAGCTCCATTCTCTTCTCTTTCCATTCTCGTCACTGCGATTTGTCCACTGATTGGATGAGCGTGTGCAGTGGCCACTCCGAACTCCCCCACGGCAGTTCAAGGGAAGGGAAAACGACAGACCAATTATGAGTATCGGCAGGGGAAGGGAAGGGAGGATAGGGATGGAGAGTGAATGAACGACCGTCCATTTCCTTCCCATACCGGTCCCTCCACACTGCGAAACCTTCTTCAATGGGCCGCCAGTAATACGCGCGGAGGAGTGTCAAAAAGCTCAGTGGCCCGTCGGATCATCCCTCCCTTCCCTCCCATGCTAACCACCCATTTCCTTCTATTATCCCTGCTTGTTTTGCCTTCCTTCGCCCTTTTCTTTTGTGGGGGTGGAGGGGGCGGATGCTGCTGTGGAGGCTGTGGGGGAGGATGCGGTGGAGGCTGTGGAGGAAGGAAGAAGAGAGAGGCCGGAGTAGGTCCCGTCGAGGAAGACATGGGACTGCCATTCAACAACCTCTCCGCCAATGCAACCGATCAACTGTGCAACAGCCCTGATCTGCAGAGGACCATGATTGAGGTGAGCAGAATTCAGGAAGTTATTGCGGGAATTCCGCTTCCTTCTTACGACGACCACATCGATGGCTGTAGTGCTCTTGGACACGCGTCCAAATATAGTTCCACTGTTGGTCTCATTCCATTACATTGCGAAAGTATCGGTCCCATTTACAGACGATGAAAGACGACGTGACGTCGTCGAAGCGTTCATTGTCCGCGGTGCTGGAGTCTTTCGGCGATCGGTTTGTCGTCGTCTGCTCCATTCAGCCCTTCGAATTCGCCGTTCGACACGACACGGAATATTGTGGAGTGACCAGGAATGGCCACACCTGCAAGGCTTTCGCCCTCTGATTCTCTTCTTCTCTTCCATGTTCATGATCTCTCTGGGACTAGCAATCGATAATCTTCATTCATACAATCTCTGGAAAGCGCCATGAACATTCGAGTAGGATATACATTGTGATAATGCACACAATCTGTTCCAATGCTGACTATGGACAAGAATAAAGCAGTGGAATTCCACAACGAGTAAAACGAGTATCCCGGAGTGAATAAATAATCTGTGACTCTACTCAAGTAAAGAGTCTAGAAGATGGCAGAGATGATCCAGTAGAGGAGGCCAAGGATGAGAAGAGCGAGGAAGCAGACCATTCCGAAGCCCTCGTTCTTGGACGAGTAGATGGACTGGTTCATGTTGGCATTGGTGGCCTTGATGACGCGATCCTCGATGGAGAGAATGGCCTCCCTCGCTCCCTTCCACGTGTGGGGGCCACGGAGGCGGTAGAAGTAGGAGGCGAGGGGAGCGACGAGGGTGTGCATCGCCATCTGGGGATCGTGAGGGAGGAAGGAGTACCTGCAGGGGGAGAGGGTAGATGGGGGGAAGGAAGGGTGGAGACTCACCAGCAGGGCACCTCACACCCGATCAACGCCGCCAGATCGTCCATGTAGGGGATGTAGTCGACCTGGATGGTGTGTCGTCGACTCTTGACGTATCTCGCTTCCATCTCCGCCTTCTTCTTAGCGTTTCTTTCCGCCCTTTCGGCCTAGAAACTCCATTTTCTCATTTGAGGAGGATTCGCTCACCTTGGACGGTAGCTTCGTCCTTCCCGCCAGGACATCAAGGACGACTCGTGCCTGCATCTCGGAGATGGGCATAATGGAACCGTAGGGCTGGATGAAGCCGATGACTCCGAGGGTGTCGTGTTCGCATTCCATCGGGAAAACGTACTCGAAGAGGTCCACCTCGTTCTCTTTCACCTGAAATCCCATATAGAGTTAGGTTCGTTGCTCTTGTCAGAGTAAACAGGAGATGCTCTTCATGACTTTGCTACGCATTTGTCAGAGAACGATTAGCTTATTATGCCAGAGCTGTGAGTCGTAACTCAATCCACTCCCTTCTCTCTACTTCAAGGGGTCGAGTTACCTTGATGAGGCTTCCGCCCTCGATCATGGGGAAGTTGAATGAGTATCCTGTGGAGACGATGACAGCATCGACGTTGTCGACGGCCGTTCCATCGGTGAACTTGACTCCGTGTTCGGTGAAGGTCGAGATCTGCGGCTTCACTCGAACGGTTCCACAGGCGATGCGGTTGGGGAGCTCGTCGTTGACCGTCGGGTGGGCACTGCAGAGCGGGATTTGTTATTGAAGCTCAAAAAGCATGAAATTTGTATTAAAATTAAATACAATGGTTCTGCAATTAGATTACTAGGAGTCGCTGAAGTTTTCGAAATTTCAGCAAAAATAGGTAGTACCTGAAAACAGAGTGGGCGGGCTTGAGTCCGTAGGCCTCGTGGTCGAATCTCTTGTTGAGTTGCTTCTTCGCCACATAGTCGGTGATCAAATGGGGCATGCCCTGATTGCAGACATAGACCAGAGTCTGGAGGGCAACGAACCTTGCGCATGGACTCGAAGAGCCGAGTGTTGAGGGTGCAGTCGATGGGGCGGCCGTAGTCGAAGATGCGGTTGAATACCCACGTACCACGACGAGATACAAGGTACACCTGGAGGGAGAGATTGATCGACGGACTGGGGAAGGGATTATACCTGCTTGGCGATCTTACTGAGCTCGACGGCGACGTCTCCTCCACTATTGCCGACTCCCACCACGACGACCACCTTGTCTTCGTACCCTGATGAACTCCAGTCAGTCTCAGAGTGTAAGGGACCGCATACCCTTGTGGTCCTTGTAGGAGTGTGCGTGGATGACGGATCCCTTGTAGGTGTCCTGTCCCGGCCAGGGAGTCGGCCAGTGTGGAGTCGTGTGGTGCCCACAACACATGAGAACTCCATCGAACTCCTCCGTCTTCGACTCCGATGACCTGAATGATCTTTGGTAACTGATTTTCTCCGAGATGATCTAATCTTAGCTGTATCCCTTGGAATTCTGCAACCCACCCATTCTTCTGAGTCGTAATCTTCCACCGTCCACTCTTCACGTAGTCGGCGGCTCTCTCGACACTCAGCACCTGGGCACGAAACGGTCACAAGGCACACATTGTTTGTTTATCTCCGAAGCAATATAGTCATTGTTCCCTTGGATGCCGGACAAGAGAAGGGAGAAGATAATCAATGATAAGAAAATGTCGCCCCGCTTCCTGATCGAAAACAACGATTCGATTCTGAGCGTCGACCGCCCCATTCACACGCGCACTTCGAGGAGAGGAGAAGACACTTTCACAATCTCTATCGTCCTCTGGATTTGTTTTATAATACGGCGAAAGTCTCCTTGTGATTTATGAGCGGCAACATGAAAAGAAAATAGCCGTCGTCAACGCTGCCTGGTCAGCATTATCTCGTGGTCTCCATTCAATACTTGCAGAGTGGCAACTGACCTTCGTGTTCATCTGGATATATGCCTGTAGTCCGTAGTGCTCG
The DNA here is from genome assembly GCA_014805385.1 of Levipalatum texanum. Taxonomy (NCBI): domain Eukaryota; kingdom Metazoa; phylum Nematoda; class Chromadorea; order Rhabditida; family Diplogasteridae; genus Levipalatum; species Levipalatum texanum. The sequence goes on from JACMIG010000615.1 coordinate 25,153, forward strand.
GCGTAGCTCTTGAGGTAAGCGTACATGTGCGTGTTGTGCATGTAGTTGGCCTCTGTCGCGGGAGGAGGGAAGTCGGAGTAGGCTGTGAGTTCCTTCGACGAGTTGATCACCGTCGACTTCATCACCGACGATTCTGGGAGATGCTCGAGGTAGGAGAGTGGTCAGGGGAGACTGACCATCGGTCTCCTCGGGCTTGTACCTCCAGAGGCCTCCAATCTCCCCCTGCGACTCGTAGCAGACGACCTCGAAGCCGTAGAGGAGGGCATGTCTGGGAGGGGGTGAGGGGAGAGAGGGAGGGGTGTACCTGATGGAGGGCAGTCCCGAGGCTCCCGCGCCCACGACACACACTCTCTTCCTACGATCACCGCTCATCTGAAAGCAATTGATTTCTCACCGAGCAAGGACAAGGAGTAAACGAATGGGCGTGCGGAAGATTCTCAAACATTCAGAATGAAGAGGTGAGAAAATGATCAGATAACTCGGGTGAGAAGGCCGGGAGCAACGGGCGATAAAGATGTCCACTGACTGTCCTCTTCTCTCTTTTATCACCCCTTCCGTGCTGGATGGAGAGAGGAGGACAGAGGAGAAGGAGGGAGTGGAGGGAGGGAGAGACGGAGGGCGGCAGGCCATGCCAGACTACGCTACACGGGAGAGAATACTACTATGGCTCCCCCTCTGGATGCACGTCTATTTGATCATTCGAGTACCCGCCCCTCAACTTCCCCCACAACGTGTAGGGAGTTCCCTTTTTATCAACAGCAGAATACAGACACAGAACGGGAACGACGAGTGGAGGATCGGGTCCATGGAGGTCGATCACGGAGGAGACACGGAAGAGAAGAGGCAGGGCACGGGAGGGCAGAGAAGTCTGGACAGGAGCACGTGGATCAACAGCGAGACACGCGAAAGCACGAATCCTCAGCTTGCCACTCAAGCTGGGCTGCTCCATGTCACGGATTGGCCTGAAGTCTAATGAGCATTGGCGAGATCCCTTTTCTTGATTTTGCCCCAAGGACAGTTTCCTCTTAGAAAACGTTTCCTTTCGTATCCCAACCAGAGGAATCATAAGACTGGTGGTCAGTGGTCAAAGCGCAAACCCCTCATGGGACCAGACAATGAGAGAGACAGGACTCGAAAATAATAAAGCGGTAAGCCACAATAATAAGAGGTGTAAACGGTGCAGGGAGGGAAAGCAACCGAAGTATCGAACGGGACTTCCTCTCTTCAACGAGGAAAGAGAACAAACAGTGAAGGCGGTGGATGATAATGAGCCCCGTCCCCATAATTACTGACTCTCTTCCAGGAGAGGGGGCCATGGGAAGGGTGTGAAGGGGGTACTGCCGTGGACGAGCTTTATCCCCTTCCCATTGTGGGAGGGGAGGGAGAAAGACTCCCCCCTGTCAATGGGACGACTCTCCTATATGGAACAGAGCGTGGATTAGGCTATGGTGCAATCTGATTAACCCCCAACTCTCCAGCTGTGACCACCAGGGGAGTCACTATTGCGAGAAGAGAAGTACGCACTTCTGCTGTTTACCGCACTTTGTATCCACATTGACTACTGTGAGAGAAGGAATCTAGGGGAGGCTCAAATTGTGTGTACTTATTGGGCGCATTCAGAGAGTGAACTCTTACGTGCGCAAAGGCAACGGAGGCGGAATCGTGAAGATGGAAGGTTCGGATTCTGGGCAATAATCACATAATTTCTTCCTGCACGTCTGAGCACAAGGTTGTGAATAATATTCTTGTGCTGTGCCACATCATGTTGTAAATTCCGAACCCGTATACAATAACTTCTCCATTATCTTATCGCCAAGTGATCAATGACTTCCTTTTGATAGCACTAACATTCGCGTCCAATAAGGTCGCAATGTTCCGCCCCAAACACAGCATTGTTGCAAAGACACAGAACAGAACGTTCACCGGATGCCACTGTATCAAGAATAATGGATTTATGACGAGAAAGGAGATTGATAGAAAGACGGTACACTCTTCATTATTCTCCGAATTCTGACAGGTTTTGACTTCTTATTGTTTCCCATAAATTAATAGAAAAGCAATGTTTACAATGTAATATTCGAAAGTTGCAGTTGACCATACGAGGCCTCTCGTGCCAAAATGTGCATGACTCCAATTTCATCGTTGCATTACGTACCCGAACGTCAACATCAAATCATTTAACTTTCGAGATACAAATCAGAGTCGGGTCCATTGGTAGGGTCGATTTCCGTTTCCGATGGAGGACCCTCCGCTGAGGGACTGGCGGACGACGCCGTGGCCGATCTTCGGGCCTCTCCACCTCTTCCCCCTCAAGGCCACCTCACGGCCAAGACGGGACTGCTCCCGGGAACGAAGATTACGCACTGAAATCGATTCCATTTCGAGAAGAAAGCAAGCAATTAGAGATGTTTGGAAATTACGGTGAGATACAAATTATTGTCGCCAACGTAAGCACTTCTGCAAGTCCTACGACATTTAACGAGTGACTCTCTCTATAAAAATTGTCGTAAAAAAGTTAACGCTGTCTCAACATGCCTATCAGGAATATAAATTCTGCAATAAACATGGGGATTCATGAAGCGAGTGAGATACTCCTTATCAACATAATCGTAAAAAAACAAAACATGTCAATTTGGAATACTCTTACAATTAGAGTTTCTACAATTCTCCTGAATCTATCTCGATTTCATCGATGGAAACAGGACTAACACTGCAGGGGTGCTTCTCTCCACCGCAGTTCCTCGATGAAGTCGTCGGCTCCGTGGACAGTGACAGCGAGGACGAGGAAGAGGGAAAGGGCGCGTAGGTTGGCCATTGGCCCTGTCGTCAATGGACTCTGCTTCCTCTCTCCCCGTTCAAAGTGGGAGGAGAGACCATCGTAGTCGAATCTCTGCAGTCCCTTCGTCTCTCCCTCGACTGGGACCTCCTTCTTTTCATCGTCGCCCCTGCCTAGACGATTATCTCCATTGCCTTTCGACGCTATTATTCGACTGAAGGCCAAGGAACCAAGACGTCACCATGACTCAACTGTAGTATGGTCGACCGCACTACAGTCGACAATGAATCTTCCAAAGAAAACTACTGTTACGAAGAGCGAGACTCCTACCGAATATAGTCCCGTTTATGAGTATCAGTAATTGCAGTCGGATCCCCGAGGCATGGGAATCACTTCCAGACAGAGGACGGATGACGGACGTTTTATCCTCTGCTGACTTTCGGGTCTAGACCTAAGTGATGTCACCCTATTGGAACATATGCGAATTTCCGGAGTAATACGATTTCTGGGTAGCGGGAAATATGAAAGTGCACGAACGACGAGTAAATAAGGTTTTCATAGGTGTACGATTTGCAAGGAAACGCGACCGGAATTGGATTGTCCTGAATTCAATTTTCAGCGATGTTCAGGAGGTTCCAAAGATCCTCCTGTATCCCCGTCCGAGGAAGTGAGCGAGTCCTCGACCGTGGTGGAGGCCACGGAAACGCTTCATTCGAATGCCCTCGGGCCACTCGGAGGACATTTCGGATTCTGAGTGCATATCACACAGTCTGCGAAAATATCGACCTCTCGGTGGAACATTGTAGGTTTCGTTGTGTGGGGATCGTGTCATGTATGTCGTATGAGAGGTCTAGGGG
>JACMIG010000617.1:0-28758 GCA_014805385.1 Levipalatum texanum
GGGGGGGGAGGGTTCATAGTAGAGGAGTCTCTCCCTAAGTGCATCAACTGCTTCTGGCGATCAGATTCACAGGGGGCAGGGCCCGTTTTCTCGCTTGGCATCCTGCTTCTTCTCTTTCTTCTGCCGTTGCCTCGTGCAGGGCGAGGCCAAACAGAATGGAAAGAGAGGGGAAAGAGTAGTGAGAATGAGGCTGCGGCCGACACAGCAATGGAGATATTCTCGTGCCCCCGAGGGACGTTTCTCAAGTGATGGAAGAAGGGAGCCTCTCCTCCAATGGATTGACACGTCTAAACAGATGGCCATACTCTGACAGATAGATCATGCTTCTCTTCTTTATTCCCCTACACCCCTCTTATATCAACCCACTCTCATGGAGGGTAACTTGTCCCTCAAGACGAAGGGGCAAGCGCAGGTCCATTCCCACATCCAATTATTGGCTTCGTTTATTTTCCAAATGGAATAATAATATGCTGACCTCGATAAAACGGGAGCAGTCTGGTTGAATATCCTCAGGGTGCGTAGCGTTGCGACAGTGGCAGCTGTAGTCCGTACCGGCATTGCATATGAGTGGCAGTGGGGAGGGAAGGGCGTGAGGGATGAGGACGAGAGCGAGGATGGGGAGGAGGGAGCGGCCGTCCATCCGCCGCTCCCTCTCCATCGTCCGCGAATGCAGCGGATGGGCGGCAGACGAGGCCAGCGGCTCCGTCCACGTCCCTCCCGCTCTACCCGACTCGTTATGGGGTTGCGCGTGGCGGGGTTTCTGAAGGAGGGTGGGACTCCTCCCTCGCTGCCTCTCTCTGCCCCTCCACTCCCCCCACGCTCTCTCCCCTCCAGGCAGTCTTTCCTCTCCTCATACCCTCTCCTCGCTTACTGCCTACTGCATTGTGGCTGCTCCAACTGCATCACAACACACGAATCGGCCTGTCGCCAGCGTCGAGGGAGAGAGAGACGAGGCTCATACATTACATCAAACAAGGAAATAATACCATTATATCATAGGTTAATTACATATAGCATTAGTTCACTACAAAGGCTTTTCCTGAAGACATAGTGCAGTTTTTTTACATCACATTTTCATGTTGAAAAGTTATATCATGTTGCGAGTTGTAGGTTTCCCTTCCGTGGGCAAGTCGACTCTGCTATGCAATCTGGCAGGTGTCTACTCCGAAGTGGCGGCCTACGAGTTCACGACCCTCACTACAGTGCCCGGTGTCATTCGGTATCCCATTCCCCTCCAACTCGTTCATGTTTCCCTTGCAGATACAAAGGAGCCAAAATCCAACTCCTCGACCTTCCCGGAATCATTGAAGGAGCCAAGGACGGCAAGGGACGAGGAAAGCAAGTCATTGCCGGTGAGTCGTTCGTCAAATGTGTATGCTGTGATAGAGAGAGGTTGACGGGGGAGGGGGTGGCCGAGTCCATGGAAACTGCATCGCTGCAGGGCCTTTGTCTTTCTTCCTTCTCTCACTCGTAGAGGTTCTTTTGAACTGGCACCCAGGACTCTTTTAGACTTCCCCTCCCTCTCGGACTGAGGATAAGTGAACAGCCATGGCAATCAGGCCTCCTAAGATAGGTTGATGGATGGAACGAGTCTTTTGGAAGACGTTGAGTCCACAATCATTGCAAGCTTTATGTATGCACGAGGAGGGAGTCCCCACCCTTAGACTGACACACCGAGCGGAACCGCTGCCGAGAATCGCGTTAAGCAGAAATGCAGCATACAAGCCGAATGCGAGCTTTTACACCTGTTTGTATGAAATTAATTACTCCTAGGAGAATCTTACATGGTCATGGAGCTTTTTCAGTTGCCCGAACGTGCTCGCTGATTCTGATCGTCCTCGATGTGATGAAGCCCCTCGGCCACAAGAAACTCCTCGAGTACTCCAGCTTTTTGTCCTCATTTTTTATACGACGTTCAGGTATGAATTGGAAGGATTCGGTATTCGGCTCAACAAGCAGCCACCCAACATCGGATTCAAGAAGAAGGAGAAGGGCGGCTTGAATTTGACCTGCCTGGTGATTATGCACTGAATGTAGATGAACCTCGCCGACTCAGGTGCCCCAGTCCGAACTCGACGTCGACGTTGTCAAACAAATCCTGGCCGAATACAAAATTCACAATGCAGATATCACTCTGCGATACGATGCCACCGCTGAGGATCTCATCGACGTCATCGAGGGGAACAGAGTACGATTGCCAATTGTTCAAGTGGTTCTATAATTTGGCTCTGACTTATCTCAGTACGCCCCTTTCTCAGCACGCGTCTCAGAGAGAGGTAGACGTGAGCGGTATCTAGGTGCGAATGACAACCGTATTTGATAGTACTATTTTCATTCTGTCTAGATATGAGGCCGATATAATTTCATTAAGTATCCATTTTGAAGGTGTACGTTCCGTGCATCTATGTCCTGAACAAGATCGACCAGATCTCCATCCAGGAATTGGACATCATCTACAAGGTCACTCGCTTTTATTTACTTTTTCGTAACGACAAGACTATTTAGATCCCCCACTGTGTCCCCATCTCTGCCCATCACAAATGGAACTTCGATGATCTGCTCGAGAAGATGTGGGCGTATCTCAACCTCATCCGAACGTTAGTTGGCCCATACTTGTGCTTGACTGTGTGAGACAGTTACACGAAGCCGAAAGGACAACTTCCTGACTACGCCGCCCCCATCGTCCTGAAGGCCGACCTGAGAACCGTCGACGACCTCTGCATGAAGATCCACAAGACACTGCAGAAGGACTTCAAGTGGTCAGTTCATTGTCAGTCAGAGCGGAACAGGACGTTGTGCATTTGCAGTGCCCTTGTGTGGGGCAGCTCCGTCAAACACAACCCGCAGAGGGTGGGCAAGGATCACACTCTCAACGACGAAGATGTCGTCCAGGTTGTCAAAAAGTACGTTTCTTCTTTCCTTTTATGACTGGGACACATTTTCAGAATCTAATGAAAGAGTGGGTCGTGATACTTCGACTGCTTTCTGTCACAATTTGTTGAGCTGTTTGACCAGCCTTTCCCGTACTAAATGGGACGGGGCTTCTCGGTGATTCGCCAGCTATTTGCTCATCATTTGGGTTTTGTTTTATGTTACTTTATGGTTGTCCTGTTAGTAGTTATTTCAATGATATTTTGAGATAAAAATCTGACTGGATGCGCTCTTTCCTGAAGTTGCCGAACGTTGAAATCGTAAGAACTACATATATTTTTCAAGTTTTCATCCGTGAAGGCATTATCTTAGGAATGTCGTCATCGTCGAGAGGAAACTCCTCGATTGAGGATGATTTCTTCGGCGTTGAGTACATCTCCAGCTCGACTCCTCCAGTACACATGAATCGCCCAACAAGCGAACATTCCCCACACGAAGAGCGCGCGAAAGAAAGAAACGACGATCAAATGGTCCGTGCATTATTTCCCAATAATGGACCATTTCGAGGCGTTCATTTCAGCCCTCACGGGAAAGGATCCGGGGGTCGAACGACGGCCCGCTTACGGACTTCGAACTTGCGAAACTTGATGGGACAGAATTCATAGATGCTGCCTTTTTTCCTGAAATTGAAAACATCCGGTCAGGTGATAATAATTTAATTTCCCCTGAATTGAATAAAATTCAATTTAGTCTCTGACTCGTCGTTCCAACAGAATTCCGTTCCGGACCCAGTTGTGGATTACCTCGAAAGGGAAGTCGAAAATCGGCAGTTCGTGAAAGGAGTTTCAAAAAAGTATGTGAAAAAATTCACTGACATTAATTCTTGATCCGTCTTTTTTTCAGCAGAGACTACGCAGCCAATAAGAATATGAAGACTACATTAGAGAAGGTGCAATCATTGAAACAATCTATATTTGTCGGCGGGATTAACCATACGGACGGTACGCTCATCGCCCTACGATCTCTCCACAGTTCTCTCGTTTCTCAAACCGCCAGAGAAACGTGATCATTGTGGAGAGGTCGTAGGGCCATGAGCGTTCATACAGTCCGTACGGTTAATTCGGCCGACAATACATATTCTGACCGCGCTCACCCAGGTTGCAGGACGAAGTTGTTTCTAGTGGTCTCGCTGAGATTCGGGCTCAGTTTGATCCCTTCTGGAAGATGAGCCAAGATGAACTCGTTTCGTGGATGTGCTCTCGCGTTGTCTACAATGATGGTCCGCTTATATGTTATTTATTTAAATGAACCATGCGAGCGAAGACATCGAAAATACCGGGAAACTATATAGCTTATTTTCTGCCGATGATCTACCCTTTTCAGGAAACTTGTTTGCGTTGAATAAACCAGCTGGGCTTGTCTGCTCCGCTGGACAGAATAAAGAAACCCTTCAATTGGATAGGATCATGCATGTCATAAAAGTATGCTCATCATTTTTGAAAATGTTTTTGTAAACGTCTGCATGAATGACAGCTACAAAATCTGTAGTACAGATGACTAGAGTTGTCCTGGCTTTACATTCCAATATTCCAAGGGGAGTAAACATGTTTGAATTGTTCCAGAGTCGTCTTCTTCCCAAGTGCGAGCGCCTCTATGTCGTAAGCACGCTGGACAAGGTTCACTCAGGAATCGTCCTGTTTGCCACGTATGTCGTCCTATACTATCTGAATTATTAGTAGCTTTTATATGTATGCAAAATGGAACAATGTTTTCAACAGTATGAAATTTAAAGAAACATGCTTCCGCAGTTTTTAATTTTGTTTTGTTATTATTATTTCATGGCTTTATTACAGGAATGCGCTTCTACAAACTGAGATGCGAGAGAGGTGTCGGAGTGGAGAGATCACGCAGGTATTCCTCCTAGCTAATAACATCCTGGAAACCAACAACTAAATGCGATAGTATTGGCGCCATTCCTTCATTATATATTTATCTATATTCGCGAAGAATGCAATTATGACATTTAAGAGGCCGTCTCACAATCAGCTATTCTCACGGCTGCTTGCTCAGGGGCGGACATAAGGACAAAACATGGCGGGAGGCGCCCAACTTTTGATGGTAGATGCACCCCCATGAGATATTTGTAAATGTAGAGTGGAAAAAAATTATGGAAAAATTCGAAATCCCCTTGGGTCCCGACGCGAATTTACAAAACATCTTTGATTGGTCATAACTTTTTTTCTAAATAAAGATGGAAGCTCCGGGTCCAAATTGACTGAAAATAAAGTTTGTCGGATTCGGTCAAGAAGTGTTCAATGGGCATAAAACGATGTTTAGAGACGTTTTTGGTCAATTTCGAGCAAAACATTTCTTTCGAAATTTCTGACAATGAGGTAAGGGGGGACCTCATGGATATTTTTCAATCCATGAGGTATCATGGTCAGAAAACTCGAAAAAAATGTTTTGCTCGAAATTGACCAAAAACATCTCTAAACATCGTTTTATGCCCATTGGAACACTCCTTGACCGAATCCGGTAAACTTTATATTCAGTCAATTTGGACCATGATACCCCCATGGATCCGACGTCGGACAAAAAGTAGGCAGGTCGACTATTGTAGATTTTTTTTAATTCCTGAAGGTTTTACACATGCCGGGAAGAAAGATTCATACTCACGAATAAGCAAAAGTGAAAAGCAAAAGGTTGCCCGCGGTGGGGATGGAACCCGCGACCTCCGCGCCGTAAGTCACCAACACATATTGCCATTTTTCGAATTTAGGACCCGATGGTTAGAATTTGGCATGTGCACGGGGACGCCAGGTAGACCGGCACTAATGATTACGACAAATCCAGACGTCAGTCTTTTTCAAAAAAAAAGCCGATTGTGTGGCTTTTGTACACTATGATGGGTCACAACATTTTTCTGCTTACATTTCGAGTAATGTCCCACGGGACACTAAATGTAGTACACATCACTAGAAACACATTGCAGCTAATCCGGAGTCTCCATCTTTATTTAGAAAAAAAGTGATGACCAATCAAAGACGTTTTGTAAATTCGCGTCGGAACCCAAGGGGATTTCGAATTTTTCCATATTTTTTCCACTCTACATTTACAAATATCTCATGGGGGCGCATCTACTATCAAAAGTTGGGCACCTCTAGCCATGATGTTGTCCGTATGTCCCGAGGAAAATCAGTGTGTAATTAGGAAATAGATGAAAGCTGAATGGAACGAGAAATAGTTGGAGATCGGAATGGGGGTATCGTCGACTGTTTATGCGTTCTAAATGGTTTGTAACGTTTTTCTATTAAATTAAGCCTAATTCCTTACGCACTAATTCGAGAAGCATTGCGTGCTAGATACTTATCTCGGGGTCGCGCCAATGAAGTTGTTGGTTTTTTTCCAATCAGTTTAACACGATAGGTGTCGGAAGGAATCGTTCGTGGTCGGACTCCCACTTCTCGGCTTTCCATTGAAACCCCTCTCGAATTCAGCAACAGTGGAGGCAACGTGAAGGTTAGAGAACTATGATCGTTAACACTTGCAATAATAACCTACATCAGATGAGGGCTGCGCGTGGCGGGAAGAAGAAGTCGGTGTGGAAAGGGAGTACCGCATTGGCCACCATCGCTGCCTCCAATCTTGCTTCACATCTGCAAATTACCACCACAAATGGTATACTTGTCCGAATTTCCCCAATAAAATTGGGATTGCAGAGATTACACACCAAATCCGAGCTCACCTCTCCCTCGTCGGACTGCCTCTTATTGGCGACGCCAAGTACGGTGGTAGTGAACAGCGGCCAATGCGGTACCCTTGCGAAGTATTCAACATCTCATTCTCTTTCCATTTATATTTTGTAGATCCTCAGAAATCTGAACATGACGGCCCGACAGGCAGCGAAGATCCCCATGTTCATTCACCGCAGCCAGGTACACATTTTGCGTCCTTTATGAACTCTTGCACTCCAGATCATCGTACCATCTCACAATGCTGCTCGGGCTGCCATATCGATCCAAGCTCCACTTCCTCGCCATTTCTCCTTCCTTCTCAAGAAACTTTGTCTTTTGAAGAATGTCAAGTAGGTAGTGTTGTCATCGGATTCCTTAGAAAGCTATAGTTAATGATGTTGAGTATGTTATTGTTATTTGTTGTTTCCGGAATATAAAAAAAGTTCAATTTTCTTAATCTTTTACATTTTTCTTGGTTGGTCTCCACGGAAATATCATGGCTGCATTCATCTATATTTAATGAGTCTGGGCTACATTTAGTGTCGACATAAATGGAAGTGGTGACGCACTGCCCGTGTAGTCCTTCATCGTCATCAGTGGATGGGTCGGGAGATCAGCCCAGCCATGGCCTCGTCCGACTCCGCTGCCCTTCTCGAATACTAGGCCCCCTCCTCGCCCTTCTTCAGTCTCCTTACAGTCCTCTTCTGCGTGCAATTCGCCACCACAAGTTCATTCCCAAATCTCAGGTATACATTTTGTTCCCAAAATGTAAGAGGAAGCATTATATACCTTGTTTTTATTTTTTTATCTGCAGGATGTGTCATGTATCGTCAGAGTGATAGATGGCGAGCCTCGGGAACCTATCTACATGACGTGGTATGTTGGTGGCTAGGAAATGTCCTGGAAAAGTTCTTTTTTTCTAATTCTGTTGCAGGGAGCTGCGTATCCACTCGCTATTCCTGAAGTACCTGGAACTGGAGAAGATGATGTGGACGCTGTCGACCCTCGGTGGTGCATACTCCGCAATGGCGGACTACGACAGGAGCCATGTACATCCTCCATAGACTCGCATCCGCCAAATATTGGATTCAGGCTCGCGTTGCTCATGAGATTTCCCTTCGCCAACTGCTCATTGCTCGCGAGCTTCAGGACCCCGTATCCGAGGGAAGGCATGTGCAGAAATCGAAATGAAAATATACGATGCCTCAGATGCTGCTTGTACCTGGGACTCGCCGCTGCTCAGGAAGGACGGGTGGATGAAGCAAGGAAAGTGGCCAGGTATGACGATCCACTGTTTCACAAATTGTTGGGTACCGAGATGTTCCCGATGGGAACATGTCATTCGAGTTTAATTCCCGTAGGCCTGTACACCGACGTTTACAACATTTGCCACACCGGTGCTATTCTTTTCATTGTAGCGGTGAGGATGTTTGCACCCAGAAACATTGTTTTCTGTGCCGCTTAAATGTTCCACTGTTGGTATTAATACCGGAGTGATGAAGCGTATCAAATTTTTACTACGAAATTCCAAAGTCCACGAAACCGGTCAGCGCGGCCGAAATAAATTGAATCGACAAGATTGTTTTTTTTTCGATCAATATTTTTACCTCACCATCATCCTCGTTACACTTCTGACGATGCAGGCAAATGGCATGGATGGGACAGCGGTTACGTTCTTCACTGTTGGAGAAATGTGCACGAGGTGTATACGCAAAGGTGCGCTCCATCGAGTTGGAAATGCAACTCTGCATTTATCAGACAGGCCGTCGAAGATAGCTTATGTTGCCTATCCCAAGATCTATAATTTCAACTGATTTCGAAATTAATTTTCGCTTGATCACAAGGAAATTATTCAATTTTACCTAAAAGATTGCATGAACCAATAAACGTAATTACTTCTCGTGTTCTCATGAAGGATCTGGTTTGCGTCCAGTGCATTACTGACATGGCTGATGGACACTTATTCTAGCCGAGTATCACTTCATTAAACTTAAAATATTGTACATATAGGTTAGGCGCTGTTGGAGGCGGCGCTGTTGATGAGTGGCATGGATGCCCGGCGTGAAGCACTTCTCAGCTCCACCCTCGTTCCTCCCCCTCGATTCGTACCTTGGGAACCATTCAAGGCGGCATCTGGGGCCGATCGGAAGGGTCTTCCTGGTCCGCCGTCCAATCTTCCCATTCTCATCCCCTATAGCAAGTAGGAATTCGCTTCGAATTGACGAATTCTCTAGATCACGTATACCCGTTGGATCTGATCGACCACTCCTCGTGGATGAAAGGAAATTAAAGGTGAGCGTTTATTATGAAACATCTATAGGAGGACAGTGATAACAAGACGAAAACAACAGACCGTGAAAGTTGCGCAGAACAATGCGGAAAAATGTTCTTCTGTAACTAACATTGAATTTGTTGAACAGCCCTCACCCATAGAAATTTAACACAGGAGCGAATAACGGGAAAATAAACACACAGGAAGAGCCATCAAGAAGAGAGAAGGAGCTGAGCGATCAATTGAGACGCCTCGAGGTCGCACTTTCGGACGAGACTAACAGAGCAGAGGTGAGCCAACAGAACTGCAGCTCGTAACCACGAATTTCGTTGATAAGGAATTACGTCGAATGTTGACTTCGACAATGAACGACGACGTGGTGGAGTATGTCCATTCCCTGGCTGAGGATAAGATCAGACTCGCCCGCCGCATCGAGGCTTACACAAAGAAGGTCCCCAGTCTGACTGACTTATTCTGAAATATACGTTTTTTTCCCAGTTAGCGGAAGACGTGGATGAGGTGGATACTCTTCGAATAGAACGAGACCTGTGGCGTGCTAAGTTCCTGGCCATGGCAGTGCGTGCAGACGAGGAAGGAGCGCGGGCCAGCCGTGCTCTTTCAGTGGCCACTGCTGCTCAGCGGGTGCTGGCAGAGGCCTCGCCTCTTCTTCCTTCTCCTCTTAACACTCGCGCTGCCGACATTGCCACCCGCCCCATTGAGAAACTCTTCATCCGCTCACCCTGTGACGAACTGGTCTGCCGACGCTTTCCGAACATTAACAATCTTACAATCACTTGTTGTTCCAAGTGTGCTGGTCGAGAAATATACTTGTTATAACCGCGTTTTATATTGTAGAATTATGTATTTATTGCAGTAATCCTTCCAAGAAAGGTACAAACAAAGAATCCGAGCTTCGGATCGAAACTAACATTGTGCTACTCGGATTCATGAGATTGCTTTTGAGATTGTAAATACGTATCTGATCTTAATTGTTGCACATATAACATTAACAATAGGCTATTTATTTATGTGTTTCCTCATCTGTGATGCATGCCGAACACGTGGTAGATATAAAATATGTAGGTTGTGGAATTTTTCATTAAAGCGCGCTAATAGTTTGCGCAAGCGAGATCAGTGTTCGTGCGATACATATTTTTCTTCGCTGTTTATGTACTCAATGTATGTATAATGTCTAATGTAATGTCAATGAACATCGTCAGATTCAGCCTGACCCCGAACTTTTCTGATTTCTTGTCGTCCGCGCTTCTGTTTTAACATCAGCCCCATTGTATTTTCGCAGACAATCGCTCCAATCGAAAAGCAATGTTATCGATAAGCATCCATGGACGGGAACGCAGTGTTCTTTCGCCCATCTCTCGTCAACCGGTTTGGGAGGCGACCCCCTCCTCTCCCCACCCTCCTCTCTTTCCGTCCATCCTCCAGTACTCTTGTGCCCTATGACAACGAGTCACCGCAATACAGGGAGCAAACAAATATGGCTTCTTCTTTCATTTGATAATCAAATTTTGATTTCTTGTACTATTTCTTGAAGGAAACTCCTGTGCGGTCTGCGTATCTAGGAATGCGCTCTCTGTCACACTATCCGAGCATAATACTCAATGCGCCACACAGCGAAAGCAAACTTTTAGCCGCATCGCGTTTTTGTGTATCGATTAGCACCGCGCAACGATTTAATTAATATCGCCGATAACCTGCGCTAGCCATAACCGCGACGCGTAGTAGGGGCGTTGCGATTCGCACCCTCAATGGTTGCGTTATGACGAGTTGCTGTGAACACACGCGCGTATCAATCATATCAGCCACATATATTCATTATTTTTCTGACGTTCCGCTGATTTCATTAACTTGCGCGCCATAATACCATATTATATGGTCCGTATACCCAGTTTCCGCTTACGAATATTGTATTGTTTTGCTTTCGTCAGATAATGGCGCAGAAGAGGGTTCTTCTGTTGTTGTTACTCATATCCACTCCCGTATTTCCGCGCAGGAGTGGTGGAAGTGGAGGATTCTCTGGGTCTCGCGGATCGTCAGGTAATTTTTACTCTCCCAGAATTTTGGAGTTAAATGTTTTTTTCGAGTTAATTGGCAATAGAAGCATTTTTGCTTGTCATTACACTTGCTGATGCTATTTTCAGGTGCTCGTGGAGGCGTTGCAAGTGGCGGTAGTGGTGGGGGATTCGCCAGTGGTCCCTCTTCCGGGGGAGGATTCCGACCACAGACAAATACCGTAGGTTCATGTAACGGGGCATATTAGAGGAAAGTTACCATAAAACACGACGCAGCCCTGGAAAAAAATCAGCATCTCGTTTTACGTCGTCTTCCAAAACTATTCTTCAACCTCCGTTACATGCATGTATTTACAGGCCGGAGGCTTCAACTCTGCAAATTCGGGAGGCTTCCGTCAAAATCAGCCTCAGGTATCTTTTTTTTTTACAAATCAGTTATCAACATCAATCTTTCCGTGTACAGATGAAAATATATAATACGTGAATAGAATTCAAAATACTATGAATAACATGGATTCTAGCCTGGTTGGAACGGTGGCCACAACAGCGGCTTCGGCAACCAGGGAGGAGGGTTCCGCCCCAACACTTTTGGAGGCTCTCAGGGAAAGTATGTCAACCCCAGATATTTACAGTCAATTTATCTTGTTGTTGTCCATTATTTTCGTGTTTTTTCTCTTACTCAATTGTAATATCTCAAGTTCTCTAACAAAAAGGATCTCAATTCCCATGCGACACGGTAGTGTCTATTTTAGTACTAGATTATATGTCGAACTTTACCACTGCAGCTTCCGCCCTTCGGGAGTTGGTAGCAAGGCATCATCTGGAACATGGAAGACTGCTCTTGCTGCCGGAGCTCTAGGAGCCGTCGGAGGAATCGTCGCTTGGGAAGCCGGTAGGCGCAAAAGATTTGCAATAAACTCGGTGAATTTTAGGCAAGGCTATCATTCACTCAGCTTCCACTCCCTTCAGCCAGGGTGGCCGTAACTATTACTGGGATGATCACTACCAGGTTTCATTTGCCACACCCCTACCGTCAACCGCTATGAACCTTTTTAGAACAAGAATGGAATGACGCAGTGCCGTGTCCCGCTTTCGGACCTGCAAACCGTGAGAATGTTTCCATCGCATTCTTATTTGAAATTTAAAAAAATAAAATGTTTCCATCGCATTCTTATTTGAATCCAGAACACTGCGACTACTACTACTACCACTACTACGACAGCTTCCTCCGTGGCAGCTGTTGATGGCGCCTCCACAACAACCACGGCCGCTACTCCTTCCGCTGAAAACATCTTCAACCATGTTGAATATCAATTATTTCGCATGACGCCTGTATTTAGGTTGAATTCAAAGACGGCAGCCGCCCCAAGTTCGTCACATGGGGATGTCAATCCGCGACTGAAGAGTGCTGTGGAACCGAGTGCTGCCCCCGCGTTCAGGTTCACCAGTATCACATTTATTTTTATGCTTTTATGAAGCATGGTCCCGTATATGATTGGGTATTAATTTTCAGCGTTCGAGTGGCTCGAATGGCATGGGACAAGGAGGTGGATCGACAGGAAGTTCCGTGGGCACCATCGTACTCCTGTAAGCAATTAAAATTTGAAATATTCAAAATGATTTCCTCACCATTATGCGAATCGTCTTGTTGCAAAAAAAAAATGAATCTTAATTAACTTTGCTGCCTTGTACTTGTGGCCGTCGGTTTTCTCATTACATCAAAAGAACGGACTTAATTTCATAGATCATTGCTAACCGCTCAATATATGAAGCTCGGCATTAAATTTAGCGGCGATTCGGAAAAAGGCTGTTTTGGGATTCCTGTACCGGGTGCCCCAACCCGGGGATTTCTCAACGACCGTTTCGAAATCCCGCGAATTTGTACGGCAAAATTAAGTAGGAATGAAAGGGATTCTTGCTTAATTTTGCCCTACAAAACCTCGGGATTTCGAAACGGTCGTTTCGAAATCCCGAGGATTTGCAGGGCAAAATTAAGCGGGAATCCCCGGGTTGGGGCACCCGCTGAGTGTGTGTATATATGAGAAAGCCCAGACAAAATCCCCGGGATTTTGAGACGATTCTTTCGAAATCCCGAGGATTTGTACGGCAAAATTATCGAGGAATCCCTTTGATTCCTGCTTAATTTTGCCGTACAAATCCCCGGGATTCCGAAAATCACTCTTCCACGCCCGCTGCAAAAATCCCAAAACAGCCTTGTTTTCCGAATCGCCGCTAAAGTTAATTCCGAGCTTCTTATATTATGCAAAGTGAATTTTGCATGGCGGACCTGATTCATCAATGAATGTCGGTGCATTAGTCACCGTTTTGCCCTGTGATATCTCCGATGCTGTGCAACGCCAGAGAACTTGTAAAGACTTGCTGTTTAGCAGACTGCTATCTTTGTATCTTCGAGGAGAAAAGGAATCTGAAGCTGAAATTTGGCACGCTACTTTACCATGGATTCCAGGCGCCGAGATGTGAGAGGCGGAAAATTTTACTCGCGGAACGCGATTTACAAGTTCACTGGCGCTGCACAATAGATCAGTGTGCAATCCGCTGAAAAGGCGCTAAATGGGTGGTGATTTAGTCCACGTATCTCATGGGACTATTGGCTGGTATTCCGCAGTGGTTTTTCTGTCGACCATTAATGACGTGTAAAATACTGGTAAGATTTCCGTTAAAATTGATACTTAGTATAGCAATGCCCATGTGATCCGGAAAATTGCAAGTAACAAGGGCAACAGAAATTTTCGAATCATACATAAGTATAGCAAAAATATCTTTTTGAATTCCGGATCTCTGCACCCATTGTAGTCAAAAAGGTGAAAAATGTTTCGGATATTGAATTACACGGTTAAGTCTTGTATCGTTGTATTCATCGTTAACAGCAATCGTGTTGTCCAAGAGGTTCGACCCCTTGCAGCGCTTTTTCGTGCCTGGTCGTCAATATCTTCTAAATCTTCGGTAGGGGGATATAATCGGTGAGTTGCTGCACAGACCACCACGAGTGCACAATCACGAGCTGCTTGCTTGCAACTAACTTTCGAAATTTATCCGTGCTGTCTTCCGAGCATTTGAGCATCGCTTACCAAACTCCTTCCTTTTATGTGATCCCCCGTTACTATCCTCATTTTTATTTTTAAATTAAAAAAGGGACGTACGTGCTTCCCTTGATATTGGAAAGACACAGTGGGCATTTGGGTTCTGGTGTTTCTTTGTATTTGGTATGAATTCGCATTGCAGGATTGTAATTTTCCTGCTTCTTCTCTGCTGCTGTGGCTGTTTCATTGTGTACAAGTGTTTCGGAGGTATCACGGAGTGCATCCGCGGCGACGGAGGACACAAACACGAGTACGATCAAGGAGGTCAGATTCATTAGCCCCCCGCAAGCGAAGAGGTGGTCTTGCAGAGTATCCCATGCAAAACTATCCCCAGCAACAAGTCGGTGGGTACCAGCCAGCAGCATATCCCCCTCAGGGAGGCTACCCTCCTCAAGGAGGATACTCCCATTCTGGATACCCTCCTCAGCCCGGATACCCTTCCAATCCCTCATATCCTGCGCAGAATCCCTACCCTTATCAGTAACTCGTCCAATCTTTCAAATCACTCATTTAGCATCGCGAAACTCACATACTATGCAGAGCAAATGTAAAACTGACTATACAGAGCAAATGTAAAACTGACACATAGCAATAGACCAACAATACCGTATTGTTTAACTGTCTGCCGAAACGCTAACTATGCTTACCTAGTAACGTATTCCTTTTCTTTCTAGTTTGACTTGCCCAAAAATCACGAACGCCATAATCCGCTACAGTATCACACCCCACATTCAAATCACTTGCAGCTTGTCTATGCGGAATGAAAATTCGCTCGTTTTGACCATGCCAATCTTCTTCGGTGTATGATAAACGGCTTTTGGGTTCCATGTTTCTCGATATTATCGATATTATCGGCTTGTTTGATTCAGCCATCCATACTTTCATGTCTGTTACAGTCTTAATGCACACATTTAAATGTTAGGTGCAAAATAATCCAGTCTTCCTGCACGACTGTTGCCAAGTGTCCTGAAAATGGTGAACATTTCTGATCCGTTTTTCCGGCAACGTGCATCTCGGCTACGGGTACTAGACTTACGGAATCATGCTGCCATAGATAAATTCCTTATGTGCGCTGAGATCTTGAGGGAATTGTTGCGTCTGGACTCGGAAATCGGGGATGTTGCGATTCGTAACAATATCAGCCCATTTACATCTCCCACTGCTCCCTGAACCTCTCGGCGCTATCTGGATTCAGCTGAATATTCAGCGCGCTCAGCGGTGTAGGGATCACCAACGAATCGTGAACTGAATTTCCGACTACGCAAATTTGTGTGACTGACGAACGGTGTGTTTTAATGGCGGGAACTTCAAATTTTCTCAAAAATCCTGCCTGGTAGCGTTATTAATAAGCAAGAACCACGGGTTTGGTTGGTATCATCTTGTAGCCTGTGCAAAATAGTACTACATACCTGAAAATAAAGAAAATCCATGCATATATATTTGAGAACGACGGCGAAATGGGAAGATGGATGACAAATTAGGCCTATAACTATATTTGGAAACAAGATCCACGGCTTCTGATCATATCATCTTGTAGCCCATGAAAAATACTATTAGTTACGTCAAAATAAAGAAAATCCGTGCATATATATTTGAGAACGAAGGCGAAATGTATGAACTTTCGACAGGAGTGCCCAATTTTGGCCGATAACTAAATTCTGGAACAAGATCCACCGCTTCTGAAGGTACCATCGTGTAGCCAGGGAAGAATAGTACTAAACATGCTGAAATAAGGAAAATCCGTGCATATATATTTGAGAAAGACGTCGAAATGTAAGGCATTTGGACAGGTGGGCGACCATTTTGGCCTATAACTATATTTAGAAGCAAGAACCACGGGTTTGGCCGGTATCATCTTGTAGCCAGAGCAAAATAGTACCTTATAAGTCAAAATAAAGAAAATTCATGAATATATATTTGAGAAAACACGTTTCCCATGAGATGGACTACCCGACCAGCTTTTCAGCTCCCAGCTTCTCATCCATCACGACTAAGTTGTGAGATGATCGCGTGTGGCCTATTACATGATTTTCATAAAAGAAAAAAGATGATATGATGTGGAATAAAGCAGAAATAGGTTAGAAACAGCCAGCCCTTTTTGCTCGTTAATAGCGCGCTCCACCGCGCTCCCCAGCGCGAATCACAGGAATCGCGATTGGGGGGTTGCCCTTTTCAGCCCTATATCTCTTCAATAAAGCGCTTTCTTGCTATTTCTCTGCTATTTTCGCAATGCTGCAGTAATAAGGTATCGAATGAGCACAAGAACAGGATTTTAGGATGTGTTCCACGGAATCGTTGGTGACCCCTACAGCGGTGTACATAGTTGCACAATTCCGTTGATTAGGCGACTCCAGAAGTACTGCACGCTTATCTAGCGTAATTCACAATTTGCGCTCTCTCTGCTTTCACAAATTGTGAATTACGCGAGAAAAGCGTGCAGTACTTCTGAAATTGTTTTTGGCTGGCACATTGTTCACATTATTCAGCGGCGATTTCTTCGCATGAAGGGATCGGAGCTGCGTCAGGCATCGTGGTTCATTCATAGATGGGCTAAGTTCAGACGCTGGCAGGATGCCGTAAAAGCCAGTGAAGAGCACGTTAAGGTAAGTCGGCTTGGAAATTTTCACAGTATATCATTTGCAGGCACGAGCTCTACAAACCAATTTCATCAAACTTCCGACAGGGATGTACATAACCCCGGAACGACCAGAAGACGGTATGTTTTATCGCAACTCCCAACTCACGACAATCAATTAGTTCTTCCGAAAAAGGATCCTGCTGATCAAACGAGAGCAGACACCGGAGCTCTGCCAATGGACATGCTTACTAATCATACTCAGATGAGGTCCGACTCTTGGATATTTAATTTTTAAAATGTTTAAACCAGTCGTGATTTAGGTATATCGACCACAGTTATGACAATCTTCGGCGAGTACAAAGATACGAACACTTTCAGCACTTGCAGTACGACCAGAGGTTAGCGATAAGTACATGAAAATGCCCATGTATGATTGGTATTGGGATGAAAATTGTAAGCACAACGAAGAGCAGGAGTGAGGGGTTGCCCTTAAACGTTGATTTGTATTCAAAACCCCTCAACGGATATTTGGTATTTTTAGGATGATTCCGGAAAGATTTTTGTTCCTTGGCCCGGACCTTGCTGCTGCTCACTTTCTCGTTCACCGAGGCGCAGCTGTCAAATTTGTCGGCGACGACGTTTGGTACAGAAGAGACAATAACAAGGTTCTTGGCGCACGAGGCCGTCTAGCATAGTAAATTCAGAACTACAGTTTGCCTGGACGACGAGTTGATGGACTCTTCATCGAGGCCATCGATGCTTCACGCACTGAAATCATGTTCGAAGGTACTCGCAGTAATCGCATCATATCACATCATGTATTTTGAGGCCTAGACAACCTGGAGGGGCTGTCGCATCTTCGACTGCTTCGACTGGCAAACTGCGAGCATGTCGACGACTGGGCGCTGTCACGAATCGTCGCTCTTCTGCCCGATCTCCAAATGCTTGATCTCTCGGGATGCCACGCCATTTCTCACAAAGGTTGACTCCCACTTGCTTGGACGATTATATTTTTTTAGGCATAATGGCTCTTCGGTCTTTGAAAAAATTGCAATTTCTGCGCCTCGAAGGTCTCAATCATCTTAAGGTAGGGATGTTGCGCCATGTTTTCTTAACTTGGAATTCTTCAGGAGTTGGGAAAGTCTTCCCTATTGCTGGAGAAGAGTATTCCTTCCCTAAACGTGCTAGGAGTGGACTATGAAGTGTACCTTGATGAAGTTCTGGCTGAAAGTCACCTCCTCTCCCACCCTTCCGTTGTCCAGGATGCCAAGGGAAATGCCTTCGCTGAGGATGAGAATGGAAGACTATTCTACTTACATGGGAAGGTCAGTTGTTTGGATACAAAGATCAGGAAATTAACCACTCGAATTTGTGACCACAGTGTGAACCATTATTCGAACGACTTCGCTCCATAGTCGCAATATTTACAGCGCATTTTGTATTACGTGAGTTATAAAGCAGAACCCTACAACGTCAAGCTGTAGCAGAATTCTTTTCGAGAATTATTCATTACGAATGAGGAGTGCTCCAAAATGTATTTGGCCCTTTAGAATATATCACATTAGTTTCTGAAAAAAATGTCTCCCTGCTAGTCCCAGTGAATTGTCATCGTTGAAGGTGAACGAGAGACCGACTGTCACTGATGACGATAACCCCATCGTGACCTCCACTGTGCGCAGAGAGGTATCGGAGAGCTGTCAACGTCTTTTCATTGTCACGGTTGTAGATACCGTCGATGTCCGAGGAAGAGTTCGAGGAGCTTAACATTTTGAGCGGAGGTAAGCTCCGCCATCTTCTTGTGGGCTCTCCGTCTGGATACGAATGGACCAAAGAGGTGGGATATAAGCCTCTTTCGAACTCCAACTCAATCTCAGACTGAGACGATCCTTGCACATGAGGCGCAACTACGACTGAAGGAAGGAATCCCCGACGACTCCAAAATGTTGCCGGAGAGTCGGAGAAAGATCCACCTCGTGCCGCTTGAAGAGCGAGTACAGAAAGAGAAGGAGCGAATAGTTGGACAGAGGAGGCCTGAAGGCCTGTGCGAACCACATAGATCACCTAAGAGAATATCGGCATAGTCGCAAACTACTATTTAGGATATTAATATGAAGATGATGTCATATGGTATCAAGTTTATGTGAAAATGGAAAAAAGTTGGGTTTATTTACTCGTTCTTTCTCACAATCAAGGAAACTAATAAAGTTTTGAAAACAATTTCATTCTTTTCGTTTGTACTGTTCGGTAATCATGCCACTGCACTATAACGAATGTGCTGTATCACCGGCATGTCCGAACGAGATGCCCACTGCTGCAGCTGCCATGCTAAAGACCGTATGATTGTATCTTTTGAAAACAAACTTAATCTACATACATTTGTGCTCACAATCAGACTTTATTTTTTTTGTATCTTTAGATATGGCGACATTATATCCTCTGGAATGATTGGAATTAATTTTACTCTTGTCGGCTAATGTGCCAGGGTGAAACACTTGAAATTTATTTTAACCAATTTCTTCCAGGCTATGAAGGATGCGAAAGACATTTCCGAAAGGAGGAAATCGCGGCTGACCCCGAATGGGCAGAAAGCTTCTGCAGACGCTATCCTTTCGTCCCACGGGCGCGCTATTGTGTCAGTATCCCACGCTGAACAGCTGCAACTACACGTAATTTTCCTTTACTATTAGAATATCTTCAGAAGTTTGATCAGCCGCTAGTCCGACCTAATTATCCTTCTGTCAGGAGGCGTCGTTTTCATCTGCGCGTTTCTTCTCTTGCCCTTACGAGAGCTGTCAGCGAGAATTTACTGGCACCTCTCGTTTGATTGATCATCTACGCACCCACGAAAAAAAGGCACTTTTCGGCTATCTTTTCAAATTCTCTAATCAAAAAAATTAAGGGCCGAGTTCGTGTGCTCTGCCCATTGTGCGACGTGAAATTCAGCAGCCTGCACATTGAACGCCATGTTTCAACAAAGCATCCAGGCCAGTAACGATTTATCATGTGTAGGCGCTTTTGTAGGCTTATGCTTTTGTAGGTTCATCTCTGAACTCCAATGTGTTGCCCAGTGAAAGGCTGAGTAATGAAAAGCATCAAACGATTGCGCGAACTCTCACAAGGTTTTTTTAGATCTCGAATATCATGTAGCATAAATATAGTCACATATTTTAGAGATAATGAGTGGGAGCAGGCAAAGCAGCGAGTCATTGACCTGCTTGGCGATGGAACCAACTTCATACCTTCTTGTGATAAATTAACCAACGATAACTTCCGATTGGATGTTTGAGTTTTCATATGTCTGCATTTTTTCTGCACTTTTAGATTCGACACCATTTGTTCCGAGATGTGGATAAGAATGCAAATCTCGTGTTCAAGTTCCAGCTGAAAAAATATATTGAGTGGTTGGACTGGTGTTGTGGTGGCCAATGCAGGTTGCTCTCAGGTCATGCGCCGTTTGCGCTGAATCACGCGGCCTTCAGTGGAAAACTCCGCTGTCGATGCGCCTTCACGCTCTCAGTCATCTCTCCACTCATATTCATGAGATTCCACCTCTTGGAAGCCTCATCCAACATGTAGGGTATGTCAGTTGGCTAAGTAACCGGTATAATGTAGGAGTGGTCTCTTCTCCACACGAAATACTCTACTGAAGATGCCAACGACGAGGAATCGTGGACTAAACTTCGCCAACCTCAACATTTCGTCGACAAGAAATGCCGGTCAGTACATATTCTTGCAATTATACAGTTATGATAGGCATACATTTTTTCGTGTAATTCCAATTTGCTTTATTGTTCAGGAGTTTCCTTCGATACAGTCTTCTTAGCGAGAAGTGTTCTACCGTGAAGGCGATGATCGATGCCATGGACACCGATTCAATTATTCCCAAGGAACCGGACCAAAAAGTTGTGTGCTCATGTTTCCAAACAAAAATGATAACGCAGGGAACGGCAAAAAACGGTCTTTGCCTTGTGTGCCACTCAGCTTTCATCTGCTCCTTCTCCTCTCACTCAGTGTCCCCTCCAAAGCACTTCTTGACCAATTCACATTGCGGCCTTGAAGTGTACGTTCCATTTCGCTGTTTCCTTTTCAGCTTATTAAGAAATACTTGTAATACTTTTCAGCAAAGGATGGTCGGAGTTTTTGGAAGTGGGTGAAGTGGCTCTCGAATCACACGCACCAACAGTGCAGACCTTCCCTCATATACTTCTCTATTACTCGAGGGGTGCATATATTGGAGTTAGTTGCAATTTATTCATAGCTCCTTGTTATTTCAGGGATCTGATGACATCGATTCAACAACTCTCTTCAAATGGTACGTAAGAACCAAAACTGTTAGGGGGTTATAGCGAGAGTTAAGACAGATTGCGAAAAAAGTGAGAACTCTACAGATTTGACCAAATTTTTATGGCAGATACCTTGAGTGACCCAAAGCACCGTGAAGGGTACGGTAGGTCTCGAACAGGCTTTCGCTTCGTGACTCAAGATAAACTTCAACAAATCTTGTCTTGCTCGTATTTATTTTTAACTGGTTTTTTTAGCCAAACTGCATAACAGCCTGCTCGGGGCCAGAGGCCCCCTGGGACTAACTTGCGAATAAATCATTTTTCAAACACGAGACCTACCGTACCCCTTACGGTGCTTGGGGTCACCCAAGGTCAGGCACAGACACGCATATTTCCTGTTATAATGCGAGTAATTCAAACATCGAAGGGAACTACGATTGCGCTGGATCTTTTTTTCTTACAATTGGATAAATGACCCGAAATTTGGATGCCTAAATTCTTGCAATTAGTGCCTAGGGAGTGGATGTATTGGCTGCAGGCGCTGTGCCCTGTGCTCCTTGGACACGTGCATCTTCCCCACCCTGACCACACTTCGATTCTTTGCACTCCGGCATATCGAGAAAAACCACGAGGGAATGCTGAGCGAAGGACTGTTGCAGATGGAGTGGTAAGTGCATTATGATCGTTTAGAGTACAAATAGTGGATAACAAAATCTGTAGCTAACAAAAAGTGGCCAAGTATTGGAATATGACAACGCTGTCAGGGAACTGCTGTCGATGGAGACGTCGCTTCCTCTCATGCGCCACTACGACCACATGGCCGATTATCAACTGTTCAGGGACATCATCGACATCTGGTTCGCCCCCCTCCAACTTCCCTCATTCCATATTCAGTGACCCAGCGTCTTTCGTATTCCACTGGGAGAAATATCTGCGCCCCTTGTCCTTCGCCTCGTATCGAGTGTGTGGAGTCTGTTTCTTCACTGCTCCAAGCTCGCAGTTCCTCTCTCACATCGAGTGCCATGGATACCGGCCCCGTGGCAAAACGTACGCTCTTTTGTCCATAGTGAAGGAGAGGGAGGCGGGATGCAGGGCCGTCGCCATTGTGGTTGGCAAGATCAAGAAGGACATCGAGATCGGGCGGGAGGAGATAGTCCTCATCCGAGAGGCATCCATTTATTTCTTCGTCTATACTCTACTTTTATTGAGGGCTTGCGAGCTCCCCGTCGTCTTCTTGGGAAGGAGGGGAAGGCTTTCCGCAACCAGCTCAAGACCTCTGCTCAGCCGGATGCTTCTCCTTCCAAACAAGGTCTGTCGTCCAATCAAATAGTTAGCCTCTCTATGCTCATGTCCTGGCCAAACAATGCCCTTTTCGCTTCTGTAAAAGGCGTCCAGCCGAACTGTTTTTTGATTCACACGCTGTTACGCTTCAAATACAAATCATTGGTCGATGTTAAGTATCATGCAGATAGGAAACAGTGCCCGACAATATTTTTAAAGAAAAAACTACTCGATGTTAGCACGTTGTTGAGGATAAAATGGATGCAGATAAAGAAGCTGTTACTGTGAGGGCAGATAATCCAGTGGTTGAACGCGAGAAGACATGCGATAGAATGGACATAACGACGTGTGCTGTCTTTGCCCCCGTAAAGGAGGAAGAGAGGTGCGTTCCACTAGCGTCTCTCAATTTATACCGCACTGCCAGATCCCCCTCCCAAGCCTCCTCGGTTACTTCCTCACGACTGAGAGCACGCATACTGCTAAAGCCCGTTGACTACAACGAAGCGAGTGAAGGAGAAAACAGCGACATGAGCTCAGTCCAATCCAGGTACTCGTCCACTTTACAGAGTACAGTAACCATTCAGCGAGAGCGGCCACGATACTCCCACTTCGAGTGGCGAATCAGCTGCAGAAGACATGTACACGACACCCATTGCGAGATCCCCGAGGGAGAGGAAGGAAAGGGAGGGAGGCCCCGTTGAGACTTCTCGTCGGAAGAAGAGCAGTGCAGAGGGAAGGACGATGAGACAATGGGAGCAACGACGCAATCTCACCAATACCTGCACCGGTTAGAGACGATTCGGGAAGGGAAATGGCGGGGTGGCCACAGAATCATCGGCTACTATCGGAGGGGACGAGTGCAGTAGCATGGACGACGGGCCTGCCACTTCCTCCATGGTACCCTCTCCGTTCTCTCAACTCATCCTCAATGACGTCATTCAGAACACCAGGCTTAAATCCATTATTGACCTGTTCGCTCAGAAGATGAAGTGGACAGAGTATGATGCCCTTGTATTGTTCACTAATATAATATATCACTTTAGCCCGGAGCCGGAAGCGTTGGATGACGACCAGATGGAAATAATTCGAGAATTCAAGGTGGGAGATGGGAAAGAGTAGAGGGGGAAATGCATTGTACTTGAGAGGATTGGCCGGTGCGGACTCTGCCCGCACGAGAAGGGATATCGGGGCGTGTCTCGAATGGCGGATGTGGAGATTGGGATGCTCGCCCATCTCCTCCTCTCCCACCACTCCGACCGCCGAGTCAAGGGACTAGTTAAGAGGAAGGACTTCCTCCTCTGCCACTCCCTCCAGTCTGGCACTTTCCACTCCATGCCTCCTCCTTTCCGTCTGCAGTCAATTGTCCCCGTATGTCTACTGCAGAAAGCACTTTCAATATTTTGTATTTCAGGGCAAATTGACGTGTTCGAGGTGTGGAGTATTCCATCAACACAAGCTGGCCAATCTGCGTTTACACTGGGAATCATGTGTGGGTCGTGCTCTGGAGGGGAAGAAGAGTGAGCCTCGAGGATCGGCGGGTCCTCGTTGCCCAATCTGCCAGTTCGTCCTTCCCTCTCTCCCCCTCTCCCTCTCTTCTCCTTGCAGTCACTCGTGGCGCATCAGCACCACTGTCAGCAACGAGGCTTCCCTCGTCTTCCATCTCATTCTAAACCACACAACAGACAAGGCAGCGTACTCGGTGGCCACGGAGCTGAGGTGTCCCTGCCCTCCCTCTCTCTCTACTCGAGTCTCGATCAGTGCCACCCACTCCATGCACACTTCCTACCCCTTCATCGATACCGCCGGTTCCTTCGCCCATCGTGTCCAAATGGAAGGGAGTGGAATCCGCTGTTCTCTCTGCCCCTTCGACTCGTCTTCTCTCTCAGTGCCTCCCCTTTTCCCTCTTTCCACGACCACCCATTTACAGACGTTTGTCCGCCACGTTCGACGGTATCACCTGTCAGAAGAGGAGAAGGAGAAGAATAACGCAGAGTTGCCAGTGTACCCCCTCCTATCTCGTATCTCCATTATATTACCTTCCAGTGGGCAAATTTCGTGCCCTGTTTCCAAGTGTAAAATCAAATCCGTTCTTTGCGGAGTCCTCAGGTCTCGTTTGGCAGTGGTGAGTGAGAAAACATAAAAGTCCCACAGTCGATTCCATCAGATCGTCATGCACGTTTTATTTCGACATTCGCATCAAGAAAAAGCCGCCGTTGAATTCTTATCGAATCTAACCGATGAGTTGGTATACTCCCCAAATGCTTTCTTTAATTATCGTGCAGGGAAAAAAATGCCCTTTCGAAGGAGCGAAATCTGCGCCTAAAAGTGGACTCCTCCATAGAAGTATGGCACCTCGATCTCCCCACTCTCATTTTTCCATTCAGCATTGGAATGGTGGTTCCTCTCGAATGGTGTGCGCCCTCTGTGACAGGGAGTGCTACCACACCAACGACCACTTCAATCACTTCGGCCTGGGATGTGGAGGAGTCCACGAGAGCAGAGAGGCCTCCTCCCGCAGTGCAGCGTAGGCCTCTCCCATTTGACTCTCCAGTTGTCATTTTAGATGTCCGCCCTCCTCCACTCCAACCGGGACGAATAGGAAGAGAGGACGATCCGAAATGTAAGATATGCGTGAATGATGAAGTGGTTCGGCGGCAGGCCAGAGACGCTGCGATGCGGGGAGTGCTCGAGAAGTATCATGGTATCGGCCGTCGTGGATCATCGAGTATCGATGGCTCTCCACGGCCTCAGCATGCACGAAAGAGTGGTGGATGAAGATGAGTGGTCGGTCGTCTTTCTCCCTCCACGAATGATTCTCTCTTCTAGCCAGCAGCTCCTTTCCTCTTTCCCCTTCATCGACTTTGCTCTAAGCAGCAAGGAAAGACTCCAGTGCCACCTATGCTCCTTTCAAGCAAAGCAGACTAGATACATAGTCGACCACGCCTGGAGAAAACACCCGGAGTGAGGGAGGACTGAAGAGGGGGAGAGAGGAATGGATGCAGGGAAGCTAAGGAGGCAGTCGGCGTCGAGGCCTACGACAAGTTCGTCGCCATGAGAGACAATAAGAGAATGAGTCAACGAAAGGTATACATTCTCTCTTAACGCTACTATTCGACATCCAAGACCATTTACTTACACTTATTTTTCTGAATATGGCATCCTTGAGGGTGTCACAAGTCCCGCAGCGAAAGCGGCTCGAATGGACTCCGAATCGACAGGTGGAACATCTGCGGACGAACAAGGAGATGCAATCAATCAGCCAAAGACTCCTCGTGAGTTCTGCGCGAATAGTAGATTGTAATAACTGATCCGGAGCATGATTATTGTTCATCAAGAACGCCACTATCAACCCAAATTTATGAGCGGGAGTAAAATGTAAAAAAAAACTGATTGAATGTGTTTACCATTCAAGCTTGAGGCCAATCGTCGCGTGTCTCTTCGTGGCTTCATCGACACTCCTCAGCTGCCTCTTCATACACTCCCTCACTCTCTGCTACTGTGGTCAGGGAGGAGGGACTTAAGGGGGCCCTCCATCGTGCCCTCCAGGGGTATTCCCCTCCCTTCCCCTCCAACCCCCCCCCACCACCTTTCTTTACAGTGATCACATTCCTTCGCCATCGATTTCGAAAGCGAATGCGTCGCTCTTCGATGAACTCCCGGAGGAGGTTAAACAATTTCTGGATTGAAGATTCATATATTTTAAGGCTATAAACGATCTTCACGGGAAACGAAAAATTGTTGACATTTCCCACATCGAAGGAGTGAAGGGAGTGAGGTATCCCCATCCCTTCCCTATTCGATAATGATACTTCCCTCTTGAGGTGTTCGGCCTGTTCATTTACGGGACGGGACACAGAGGCTCTCCGAATGCACTTCATGCAAGAACATCAGGTGGAATATCCTCGCGCCCTAGATAATAGATATATTGAGTCGGTCTCTTCCCTGTCGCTGCCCTCGGTCTTCCCTTGTGCCGTCTGCAGCCGAGTCTTCGACGATCGGATGAAGCTGCGTTACCACTCCGAAGCGGAGCATGTGCCTAGCGATGTTCCTCACCAGTCAGTTGCTGAATATTTTCCCTCCCAGTGCGCCATTGAGATGCTTCCGTTGTTCCTTCCGATACACGACATGGCGGAAGTTGCGATCCCATGAGACGAGAGTTCACGAGACTTCAGTAATGGTACACCCCGATGACAGGTCAGATAGAAAAGATGACGATGAAGAAGCCTCGTTCTCAGGACTTGCGCTCTGTGCAATCGCCTCTTCGGCAGCCTAAGATCCTACAAGTTACACATGGAAAGGCATGAGAAATAGAAGGACCATGAAGATCTTGTTCTTGTTAGGCTTGATAGGCTATCTTGTTGAATGCTGCTAGAGTTTCGATTCAATCTCGTTGTTATTTTTTGTGCGTTGTTGTTAATTGTTTTGATACGCTAACTCGGGTATCCCTCATCTCGGTGTTACTTTACTTTACTCTATACTCAAGGTCAAACGATTCCCGAACGCCATTCTTAATGGCACACTAAATATGATCTGGAAATATATATCGTGAACGATAAAAGACACGTTCTAAAATTATGTTTTCTCCGTACCTTCCTCCGGTATTTTTCCGAATTCCTATCGCAGAAAATTGTTCACTTCTTTTCTTGGATGACTTGAGCTTGTTTCAGAAGAAGCTAACAAGATGGCAGAGGCTCTTCAGGCTCAGTTCGAGGAAGAAGTTTCCAAGTTCAAGCAGAACGAGAAAGGTTTATTCCAGTCATTCCAGAAACGCGTGTCCGATTTTATTAGAATCTGGCTCACCTAGAACCTAACATTGTCATGCTTCAAAAGGTTCGAACGGCAGACCTTTCCAGGTTTGATTATGCATAAAAGTGGATTGTCTTTAAAAACATTTCTAATTGGAAGATTGCAGACAGGGAAAAGTACATCATGAGCAGGCAGCAACTCGAGGCTCAGCTTACCGAGAACAACATGGTCAAGGAGGTTACTCCTTTTCGTAATATATAATATATTATGATGGGATTGGTTGATAGAGAGTGTTTAGGAGCTGACCCTTCTCTCGGATGACAGCTCGGTGTACAAGTTGATCGGAGCGGCGCTCGTGAAGCAGGACCTCGTGGAGGTCCTTCCTCTCCCCACTCTCATTTTATTATTGTTAATAGGCTCGAGCCAACGTCGAGAAGCGCATCGAGTACATCAGTTGTGAGATGTGGGTCCTTCCCTGTTACTCTGTTCATTGTGATGCATCAGGAAGCGCGTGGAGACAGCACTCGCAGATATCGCATCCAAGGGAAAGCAGCAGCAGGACAAAATCACTGCAATTCAACAGCAGTTCGGAAAGCTCGCGGCGGTGCAGGGAAAATAAGGCGCTTGCCCTGCAATGATCCCTATTTGAAGACTTCCGGTCCATGAATTATTGCACTGCTCTACTATTGATAATGGTGAAATTGAGATGCCACTACAGGCAATGTATTTCGGAGAAGCGTTGTTGAAGCTGAGTTTAACATTTTGTATCTCAATTCAACCAGCTTTTTATGGTCACGTTGAATCACTGCTGCTTCTATGTTGCTGAATGTATGTTTCTCATTGTCATGCTTTCCTGTCCTTGACGCGCAATTTGAATGAATGTTTCTGTTTGACACGCTTGAACATTTCACTGTCAGACTAATTACTACAACACATTATGTGGGGGATTTTATCGATAAGCAAAACTGTTGTTCTTATCAGGCGGGAATCTTGTGAATTGAAAAGTGAACACGGCATCTTAGGAGGTGCGTGCCAGAAAGAGCCGTCAGCAAAAAAGGCGGGCGGTCAACCCGGGCTGCTGCATACGGTAGAGTTAGCTTGCGATCCAGTAGACCACCCACGATCTTTCCCTCTGGGATTGCCAGGAGGCATAATCACTCGACAACTTTTGTTACAACCATATAGTGGATTAATCCACAAAAACGGTCCCATTAATGACACACTAAATGGATAGAATGCCGATGAACGTAGTCTACTACTGGCACCACCATGGAAACATCATAAACGCAGTATAAAATTTTTTTTATTCCCCCCCCCCCACGTTCCATCTACATCAATCAATAAAAACGTGATTTAATTTTTTGCCTGAATTTTCCACTGCAGAAATTAGCATTGTCGAATTTATAAAATTGATGGAGCAGTCGCGACTGCAGTCGGAATCCGAGTCTATTCATTTATCTGGTTGCACAGTTGATCGGCTGTGACGTCCTCACTGGAATCAATCGATGGCTGATAGAAATGCGAAGGAGCTGGAGGATTTGTCCAAATTCGTACCCGGATTGGTGTAAGTCCATCTCCCAGCCCCTCCCTCATTAGAGAGCAGAGTCGGCAAGTGGAAGATCAAGGAACTACTCGACGAGGGCGGATTCGGCCGCGTTTACAAGGCCAGGACCACTCACCGCTCCTCTCCCACCCCTCCCCCTTTCCCCTCTCCATCTTCCATTCCTTCTCCAGGTGGAGCACACCTCCAGGCCCAACTCCTTGGCCGCCCTCAAGGTCGAGAGTGTGAACATGGATCGGGGCTCGGCGATCAAATTGGAGGTCCCCGGGGGGGGGGGGGGGGGGGGCGGGGGGGGGGGGGG
>JACMIG010000618.1:440-18942 GCA_014805385.1 Levipalatum texanum
CCCCCCCCCCCCCCCCCCCCCCCCCCCCCCCCCCCCCCCCCCCCCCCCCCGCCCCTCCCCCCCCCCCCCCCCCCCCCCGCCGCCGCGCCCAGAGCGGCAGCGCTGCAAGTAGCCAATAGTTAGCGTTCGGCGGCTGAAATTCGAATACTTTGTGACGTGGTTTCATGTCTCTCGACTTGTACAAAACTATGAGAGCGAAGAGAACACAAAAGAAAACAACAGATCAAAGTTGCAAAGTGATTTCTCCCACTACGGACTAGACATTGCTATGAAAGTTGTGCTCGTGCTGGGAAACGGGCAACAGAACAGTTTTTCTACGATGTGCACATCCTAGCGTAAGTTTATTTCCTTTCGTAATGATAGCGCATCGCTTGTTTGGTCAGTGCGATATAATATTCATGGTTTAGTTCCCTGTAGCCACCATCCCATGTGATCTAGTGGTTAGGATTCGTGGTTTTCACCCACGCGGCCCGGGTTCGATTCCCGGCATGGGAAGCTTCTTTTGTCAGTTTTTTAAAACCATAACTACACTAGATACACCAAATTTTCTTCAGGAAAATGTTCTTTAAAGCTCGGAAAGACGCCCCACATCCCATATCCGGGAAAGGAGACCCATCTTCACACGTTTCTTTCCGGATGAACCCTCCGGACACGGACGTGTCTTTCCTACTCCTTGAGTTCAGACATGGGCTCTCGAGGCTCTGACAACTTCGCTATTCCCGACGATTGTATCCTTGATTGAGGAATTCTGCCAGGTAGAGTAAATGACTACGGGTAATTTACTCTACCTGGCAGAATTCCTCAATCAAGGATACAATCGTCCTTAGTGTGTCCTATATTCCTCTCGTCATTTTGGCTGCCTGCCTTGTCAAGCGCCGGGATCTCATAGACAAATATTCAACGACCATAATTTTCTCAGCTGTTGTGGAAGCTGTCTGCTACTTGCCAATATTCTTCTTCAACATGTTCGTCGCTATTTTCGCATTCGAAGACCTTCCGATGACCCTGGGAACATGCACTGGCATAAGTGTTTTCTACGGAACGATGACAATCTGTGCTTCGATGGTCTTTCCGGTGAGGATAGTTTTGTTCTGGAATCACGGAGGAGTAAACCAAGAGCTTACAATTAGCTTTCCTTTTGCGTGGACAATTAGGTGCTCTGGAAACGATGGGCGAATTAAACCCCTCATAAGAATCTAAAGCTGAGAGATTCTGCAAATAAATTGAGGCAAATTTCTGATTCATAATCTCTCTATTACTCATATATTCGGTGTTCAGGTGATTGCGATCAGTCGCTACGTCACAATTGTCCACCGCCGCAAGATCCTCACAATTTCCAGTTTGCTACTCATGACAACCCTGGCTTCGATTCCTTTCGTTAGAATTAAGGGACCTGGATATTCTAGAGAGAATTCGTTAGGTACTCCACGCTCTCTTCGTTCTGTTCTATGGCATCGCGACTCCAAACATCGTTTGTTCTCTCATGAACTCGACACCTTATCCTATAACAATCTATGTCTACATTTTCAAAGGCTATTTTACAGATATCTTTCAGATACATTCTACCTATCGCATGTTCATGATTTTGTTGCCAGTGATTCTGAATCTGGCAACTCTTCGAATTGTTATGAAGCACCGGAATAAGCAAAGTGACAAGGGAGGCTAATTGAATATGTTCAAAAATACAGCCGAACGAAGCCAAGTCGCCAGTCAGCGCGACCTATCAGTCTCGATTGCTTTGTGCGTGCAGAGCTTTGTACCGTTCTTCAACATCTCCTGCAACCTCGTCAACAACACGCTGTATTTTCTTGGCATGCATACATCAAAACATTATTGATTAATCAAAGTATTTGCCCAGGAGTCGATGTCCCAATCTGGGTCTCCGATACGCTTACGGTCTTCGCCAACATAAACAAAGTTCAAAGAGGTATATCAAGGGTCTATGCAGTCCGTCCGTGGTATTGTCTGAGTGTGTGAATTTTGAAGCTTCGTGTGCCCGACGATTCAGATCTGCCTTAAACCGCCGGGGCTCACAGTTGTGCATTGCTTGACAGTCTCGTTTAGACTTGCTATTTGTGTGTGTACCCGATACTCTTGAGAGCGGATCCTGGACGGCGAAACATCTCCCTTCCGGCGTTACTCACCAGTTTTTCCAGGAGTGGGTGGATACGGTCGAAAATGCGACTACTTTATCGTATTCTCTCCGTGCTGGAATATGCGTGGGTTCGCTATTACTCAAGTCCACAACATAGACAAATTTGAGTATGGATGCAACAATTCCGCTCAAACCAGACAAGCAGGACGTAGATAAGGAATTTAAAGCGGCCGAGCTGACGATGTAGTCGTTTTGGTCCGTGGAAGCTGCTGGAAAGTTCGACTTAAGTTCCTGCCGGCAAGGCCCGTAGAGCGGAAATGATGCGGCCAAAATTGTCAATGTTGAGGAGTACAGCCAAATGGGAGACGTTTATATCAGTGATCTCAGATTGTGCTGTCTTGAGCATTGGTATCTTGAGCTCTCATGTCGCAGTGCACTCCTGATCTCGATTTCCTGTGTGAAACTTGAGTCATTGCGTTTGCGTTGCTAAGTCGAGAGATGAACGCGACTCGGGAGGATAATGCTGAGCGCTGGATTCCGTTCATTGGTGTTGCTGCCGTTTCTTCTATCGTCTACGTCCGCATCCTGTACATTGCTCTCTTGCGGCGCAATTCTGCCCTCTACTCATCATTCTTCTTCAAAATGTTCCTTTCGCAGGTAACGACAAGCAGCGGAAATATTCATATTTCTCTTTGAGGGAATCATTGATATCAGCTTCGCCTTCATGTACCTTCTCGTTAGGGTAGCGCAGGATGGATTATTCGGAAACGATTTGTTCCTACAGTTGAATGGAACGTTTTGGGCAAAGATTCTTAGCTGTTATTATTATTTTTTCATCTTCGCTCAGGTAAAAGTTTACTTATGAAATTAACTGGTTAGCTTTTCAGAACTTTGGTATTATGGCAATCACACTGAACAGATTTTGTCTCGTTTGCTATCCATTTTCACGGATAACCAAAGTATTTCGTTTTCTTCTCAATCATATTACTCACACGGTGCATTAAGTTCTTCGAGAGAATTCCGCGTCTTGCAATCTTCTTCACGCACTACTTCTTCACTTTTGTATTCTGCCTTCACATGTTGTTTCAGACGCCATTAGTATATTTCAAAAAAGAGGACGGATCTATCAGCAGTCTTTCGGACCTCGATGATGTAAACGTGAGTAGTGTGGTTCGCCTTTTTTTGTTATAACGATCGTTTTTAATAGAATGTTTGAGTTCTGTGAGTGCAAAATTGTCTTGTTCCAGACCAATGCCACTCAAGCTGCCTGCACGACCGTCTTCGCGTCACTTATATGTGCAGTTTGTTATGTTCAAATCATCCGCCAAATTAGGCGAAACGCCAAGAATTTGGGGTTTTCAAAAGATAAATTTAAAGTCGAAATCCTACTTCAGCAAGCTCAATCATCGCGATATTGGGCTGACCATCATGGGCTTTTCCCTGTTCATTGTGCTCTGCATTGCTACAGTATATTTTACAGCAATGTTCATAGCAACGATAACGGGGAATGTGAGTCTAAAATATGAAATCAAGTGAACAATTAATTATCAATCAGAACTCGACACTCATAGCAATTCGGACATTCTTCGTTTATTGCGTTCTCTTGATGTCATTCGTCAATCCTTGGATGCTTCTACTGACGAATTCATTGACAAGACGAAGGTTTTACCCCTGCTGGTATTGTAATTCAAGTGTACATTTTGCCGATTCTTCTGCATCACTCCAAAAGTCGTTCCGTCGTCCTGAATCAACCTCCTCTCGACTACCCAAAATTTGCTCTATGTACATGTGTATGTACGTTTTTCAGCTGGATACGCGTTGACAGAGAGAGTAAACTTAGGAAATTTATTTTAACGCTTGTAATCGTAAGTTTATGGTAAAATCATAAATTTATAATTGCGATATCACCCCCAGAGGAATCTTATGCAGCGCTATTAAAGAAGGACTAGGAAGAACTTCTTGGCAAAATGCCAATTTCAATACGTAGACGTATGGGGGAAAATGCACTCCTTTAAGAGCATTTAGCCAAGAAGTTCTTCCTAGTCCTTCTTTAAAGGGATGCGGAGGCACCGCGCTAACTACTCAGCGCTATGCAGCGTAATGAATGAAATAAATGCGCGAAAGATCACCATTACGCTGCTTACCGCCGAGTAGTTCGCGCGTCACCTCCGCTTCACTTTAATGCCGGACAATAGGTATTATTCCATAAAGATGCAATGCGACAGATCGGGCGGAAAGTGTATTGACAAAGATGATGTTTGTCCTCCACGTGTTCAGCATTAAGTATGAACTTTAGCGGAAGTCAGGGGTCTTCTTTTGACTACACATCAGCACGCGCGCAGTCTAAAGTGCTCGGACACACAAATTCCCTCGAATTTCATATCAGTGCTACATATACACGGTGCTAATTCACAATCAACAATCACTCATGCGAAATCTCCTTCCAAATTTGTTGCATATTCACTTATCCAATTGGCGAAAAATTCATCTCGAACACTTACGAAAATTTTTTCAGTGTGAAAAGTGGAATATTTTCTCAAAGTTTTCAAAATTCTGTATTGTCCGGTATTATAGTGATGCGGAGACGACGCGCGAACTACCTTCGCGGTAAGCAGCGTAGTGATCTATCTTCTGCGGCAGAAGATAGATCACTACGATGCCTACCACGAAGGTAGTTCGCACGTCGCCTCCGCATCACTTTAATACCGGACAATATTTTGTGTCTGTTTTTTTTACGGATTTTAGCCAAATCATCATTTTGAACACATCTCGTTTGGCGTTATTTCAGAGCTGAAGTGTGAATTTTTAAGGCCGCGAGATCTGGAGAAAGTAAGTTATGGCTTTCGCACTGTCGCGCTAACAATAAATTCGCACTTTTTCGAGAAAGATCCATGCTGATACACCTTTTTATTTCGACAGCTCTGCAACGAAGGCATGTGGACTACCTCTGATATCTGCATGGTAATCTCTTTTTTTGTATTCTACCTCTAACTTTTACTGCTTATTTCAGCAGCAGTACAAGCGGAACAAGGAACAGCTTCAAAAATGCGCCGACATGCACGCAAAATTCGTCCAAATTCGGTAATTCATTATCACACTGTCGAAAATAATAAATCATTTCAGGAAAGAGTGCACGCAAAACCTGCTCAGTGCTACGGGAAAATCGAAGGAAAAATTGACGTCTGAACTAAAAGCAGCGGAGGAACATGAAGAATCTCTTGAGTGGAAAATGCGAATGGTGGGCATTTGTCATTGATTTTTCCGAGTTCCATTTGCCGAAAATATGTTTGATAGATTCGCTTAATTTGTTTTGGGAATCTTGAGTACATTGGGCATTTTTACAAAAATAAATAGAATGTACTAAATCATGCTGAATTTCTTTCGGCATACGAAATTCTATGGAAGATCCGCTTTTTCAGCACCGAGATATATCTACTAGAATAGTAAAAATCCGCCATTCCCCTCGTAAATAATTTATCGCTTTTCAGTTCGAAAGACACATGCTCGACAACCTCAAGCACGTTCGTCACCTTGGATGAAATGAAATTTCTCTGATAAGGGCTCTCGCAACGAAGTGTCATGCACATCCATGCCATACCAATAAAAAGCCATTTGATTTTCCGCAGTGTTGAACATGAGTGATCCAGAATTGCTGGGTGGGTGGGTAGTCGATATTTGAGCACTCTCTTTTATCTTTTAATAAAACTTAAAAGTTTTGCAGAGCTCCAAAACGAAGCATTGCAACAAATGCGCGGGAAAATGCATGAGTTGATCTATGTACATTCGTTTTATTCTCTGTTTATCTCTAAAAACTAGCACAGTGCGAAATCAGTGGACTTTTCGAGGGTGACGAAATGTTCCTCTTACGACGGAACATCCGAGAGAACTGACAAGCGAGTGGAGGGGGAACGGCATGGGGAAGGCAGCAGATAGTAAATAGTCGGTGGAGGGAATGGTTCTTTGACGGTTACAACATGACTTTGTGTCTCTCGTTCGTTCTCGTATTGTCAGAGACGCTCTGGGAACAAAGAGATTTCTTCGAAGATGATACTTTCTCGAAAAATAGCGACAAATTCGTTCGTTTTAGGAAATGGGCAACTTGATTACTTTCTTTTCCGAGATAAAATGCGAAAAGATAGGGAAGGATGATCGAAGTTCAACCATGATTGCACCAAGGAAACTTGGTGCAATCATGGTTGAACTTCGATCTGTCAAGCACCCTCGACAGCTAGTTAATACTTTAGATCGTCGTTGTCACCATCCCATGTGGTCTAGTGGTCAGGATTCGTGGTTTTCACCCACGCGGCCCGGGTTCGATTCCCGGCATGGGAAGTTCTTTTGCAAGGATTTGATCAGGCTTCACTAACTACACCGAAGCCACCTGCACAGATTACAACTCTGAAAAGAACACATACGGCAAAAGAAAAGTACAAAACATCATCGGCCATAAAGATAGCCTACACGCGTATTCCAGGCCATCCTCCCAACAGATCAGTAGTACACAGAACCCGTCCCATAGCCAATTGCGAGCAAACATCGGTGTCTCCTTATCTTGCCGTAGGGATCGCGTGCTACCAAAAGCAGCTCTGCCTCGGACGGAGATCCACCTATAAAATGAGCCATGCCGATAGATCCGTTTCACATCCGCTGCATCATGGCGAGAATCATTGCCTATGCCGTTCCGGTGATGGCAGCGACCTGGATTGCATTGCGTTATTGTGAGACGACACCACCGCATTGGCAAGCTGATTTAGGTCGCGAGATGCGAAACCTGGACTCTTATGTAAGTCATGGTGAGGATGCTAAAAGCTTATACGATTATATTTGGTCGTCTTAATATTGCATCTAAGGTTCGCATCTACAACTTCTCCCTGGAGCAAACAGAGCGTGCTCGAGTGGCGATTACTGAACTGTGCACTGGGAAGCGATGCCGCATACTTCCGCCATTCGTGGTCATGCCCAAAGAATACATCGTCAGTGTTGACTGCTTCTTCTTTCCACGAAATGCCTTCAGGTAGCACCGAAGTACAAGCTGTCCGGATGCCGCAATCACAAGGTCATGTCATCGGTCATGACAGGCGAGTGATAGTGCAAGTGCACTTTGGCCTGAGTCTGTGTTTTAGCCACATTTTCCCCAGCTGTTTTACGGACACGGAACTTTGCTCCCACTCCTTTTTAATCAATCCTAGTTTTTAGGAGTAATGTGCTACCTTTACGATACGGAGAATTTCGTTGCCCAGAATCGGACGATGCTCGACGATGGCTATTGTGGGTGAGTCTGAAGATGTCTTTTGTGCACCCTTTATTAAAATACTTTTTATCTCTCCCAAATTCATTTCCTTTACAAGAAAATAGGCTTTATCTTTCCAACTTCGTTTATTTAATTGTACTGGTCAGTGGGAACCCGAAAAAAACAACTTTACATTTCACGCTTACCATGGTCATGATGAAACGTGCAAGAGTTAGATCCGAAAATCAGGGATCCTTCCTTTCTCTCCTTCTTACATGAACCGATGTTAGTTTCATAAAATTTAACTTACACTATTGCAGATCGAAAGGCAGATGAGCGACATTCGCAAGCATCTTCGTCACTTCGGCTAAAATGAATATTCCGATAAAAGCTGTCGCAACACTATTCGAAATGTATAACATAATTTCTTCTGCACCTAATGATTCTTCGATCACGTATTGAAAATGTTAAAATAAGAACAAATCCAGAGAATATTGTACAGCGCCACAGGAATAGTACATCGGGTTCTGCGATTTGAAATTTCCTCCTATCATACCTCAGAGCCAATAAGGATTTTATGGCAGATTCATTCCACGCTTCGGTTGGAATCCATGGCCAAGTACCAGATTTTTATGCTAAAGGTCCAATTATGATCAACTTCTAGACTCTGACAACATTCTTTCCTTCTGGGTGCGCCCCCTTATAAAGACAAAAAAACTTCGAAATTATTTCAAATCACTGAATAAATGCGTACTTCTTCGCACCATGTCGCTAGACTTGCTCTTCACCGAAAACTTGGCATTCTGCAGCAACGGTTGCCCATCGACAGTTTTCCTAACGAATGCTGACTATTGCAGACATCGCCATGGTAGTCTTTGATTTCTTTTGATATTAATTTTCACGATCATTTTATGATTTTCAGGAGCAATACAATCGGAACAAAGCGTACCTTGAGAAATATTTGGAAATGCACGCGAAACTCGTACAATCTAGGTTTATTTTTCTATCCAACCTTTCTGACATTCTTTTCCAGGGCGGAATTCACCACCGATACACTACTCAATGGATTCTTCGATCACGTATTGAAAATGTTAAAATAAGAACAAATCCAGAGAATATTGTACAGCGCCACAAGAATAGTACATCGGGTTCTGCGATTTGAAATTTCCTCCTATCATACCTCAGAGTCAATAAGGATTTTATGGCAGATTCATTCCACGCTTCGGTTGGAATCCATGACCAAGTACCAGATTTTTATGCTAAAGGTTCAATTATGATCAACTTCTAGACTCTGACAACATTCTTTCCTTCTGGGTGCGCCCCCTTATAAAGACAAAAAAACTTCGAAATTATTTCAAATCACTGAATAAATGCGTACTTCTTCGCACCATGTCGCTAGACTTGCTCTTCACCGAAAACTTGGCATTCTGCAGCAACGGTTGCCCATCGACAGTTTTCCTAACGAATGCTGACTATTGCAGACATCGCCATGGTAGTCTTTGATTTCTTTTGATATTAATTTTCACGATCATTTTATGATTTTCAGGAGCAATACAATCGGAACAAAGCGTACCTTGAGAAATATTTGGAAATGCACGCGAAACTCGTACAATCTAGGTTTATTTTTCTATCCAACCTTTCTGACATTCTTTTCCAGGGCGGAATTCACCACCGATATACTACTCAATGGCACGGGAAAACTAAAGGAAGAAACCATGATGTTAATTGAAAGATCGAAGAAGCACGAGCAAATCATTGCGCGGGGTATTGAGGAGGTTAAAACATTATTTTGTGTGTGTTCTGATGGGTGAGCAATAATTGTATCGAAATGTCATAGAGGGCTTTATGGCAAACAAAGCTACATTAGTATATTATGCTACATTCTAGAATAATGAGCTAATGTTTGGTCATAAAGTTTAAAGAAGGACTGGGAAGAACTTTCTTGGCAAAATGCCAGTCTTAATGGGGGATGCATTTGCTCATACATACGTCGACGTATGGAAATGTAGAAATTCCAGACGTCGACGTATGGACGAATGCACTCCCATAAAGACTGGCATTTTGCCAAAAAAAGTTCTTCCCAGTCGTTCTTTAAGTAATAAGTATTGCAGATCAAAAGGGACATGCTCGAATATCTCAATCACATTCGGCACCTAGTATAAAAACGAACATTCCAATAAACTGTTGCAATGTCATGTTTTATGTTAGTCTCCTGAAACTTACCGCGTGTTATGGTTCCCAGCCGGTCACAAGGGCGCCGCCTCTGGGAGATTCAGGGTAGCGAGAAGGGTAGTCGACGTTTCGAAGAAGTATTCCCTGGCCTAATGAGCGAAAAGAGGGTTTCTTTTACTACACTCCATTACTTACGTTTCGGGCATGAAAACAATATCCAGAAAATAAATGATCACTCATTTAAAGAATGGCTCCGAGGACTTTCTGGCTCATATAAGTGGCAATCGAATCCTCGCTATCCGAGCACCCGTCTTGTACATGATCCGAGAGCACGTATTCTTCGCCACAGCGCTCGTCTGCATCTTCTGCATCCCGATTATTCCGGGGATTCCAGAAGCTCTCGCGGTATTTATTCACTTTTCCTTAGCGGACGAAATATATCACAGGGATATCGTTACGTCCCATTCCTCAACATGAACAACCTCACCATCTACATCACGATGATGAGACCGAATCAATTTGAGCCTGTTAGGAACCATGGGAAACAGGGACGAGTTTCTTGCAGATTGCCAATCAGTCCTTGACCATCTTCCAGTTCCTCTTTACGTTCGTCGGTATTGCACTCAACGCCGTACTTATTCAGTCTGTCGTCGCGCTGAGGAAGAAGTAAAAGCCATCGGTTGTAGGGTAGTGTCATAGACAGAAGATAAGACGATTTGTCTCCCCACTGGAAAACATATGTGATTTCAGTGCCAACGATCCCGTTGTCCTGAGCAGGCGCGATTCCAAGATGGAACAAGGCCTTGTGCTCACGACTCTCATCACATTCACTGCTCACATGACGTACAGCTCCGTCCAAGCGTCATACCTCTGGATCTGGATGGCATTTCCAGAGCTCCAGAATGCAAACAGGTAAAGGAAGCTTTAGCTTTATTCTGGTGAGAATACTGAACGCACTGCCAATACCAAATGGAAAGGCGGTGTCTAGGTCCTGTTTGGTATTTAGCAGACGCTTCCATTTTACCCACCCTAGTCCCAGTAACGTGATCTTTGGAATTTTGCTGATACCTTCAGCTTGTCATGAAAAGGCTATCCGTTCCAGGGTCACCAATGCCGTCCTCGACCTCATCTCCATCCTTCCCATCTGGCTCCTCCTGGCCTTCTCGCCTTCCGTTCGCTCTTGCGCCTATCCAAAGCTGTTCCCAACGCAAGCTACGAGCAAAAGTCACGAATGCTATCAAAGTTCCATTTCATCAGTACCATCTCCGACGATCCACTTCTTTTCTATGTTATTGTTGAGCACTCACCTTTTCAATCGTTCTTATTGGTGCAAGTTTCTATTTCTTTTCCGACTTTCTGATCTTCATCTAGAGTAGTCAAGTTTAAGAAGCTTCTCTTTGCACTGCTAATGAGAGCGAGACACCGGTCGGGTGCAACTGAAGCTGACACTCAATACCCTAATGAGTCTCGTTATTCCGGGCAGCAGTCGGTCCCAGACATTCATGTGACTCCGCCCCAACATCAGCATTGATTCCCTAATAAAAAACTGTCGCTATACTCGTGGTAGAAGGTCGTAGCTCGAAGACTCCCAACCCTTTTTGTTAGCCTTTCTTCAAGGTGCGAATCACATGTAGTTTCTTCTGAGGACTAACCTAAAGGGCACTGGCTTGTTTATCACGGATGTCTCATATACCATCCAACCACTCTCTCATTTCCTCTTGAACTGCCTGATCTTACCGAGCTTCAGTCGCTGGTGTTCGAAGATTCACTGTGATGGCTCTGCGACAGATCGACATACTCGAGCCGACCTCGACCATTTGTAAGTATTTTCCTTTTCTCCGATGGAAGAAAGCGTCCAAAGTTCCCTCGCGTTCGGGATCCCTTCGCTCGTGAACTCGATTTACGTCTATGTCAAGCTGCTCAAAGACAAGCGTTTCGCGAACAACCTCTATTTCAAGATCTTCATGACGCTGGGCGTTGTGGTGAGCTTTTTGAATCGCTATCTTTTGGCCCCATAAGTTCTCCCTTTCAGAACATCTTTGCCTTCATCTTCTGCTTCCTTCGGTATCGCTTAGCGCTTCTGCGTCCCTTCAATGAGTTCCACGCCTCTATAGCGGAGACAGCATGGACAGCATGGTCTCAATGAGTTCCACGCCTCTATAGCGGAGACAGCATAGACAGCATGGTCTTCTATCGTAATCTCCCCTATTCCTAGTCACCGATCACTTGACTTCCAGCTCTGCCTCATTCACAGCTACCTACCTCGAGTGCAGCTGGCAGGGGAACTGGTCCTGTCCGCCAATCGCATCCTCGCTATCCGGGCTCCCATCTACTACATCAAGAAGGAGCGTGGATTCTTCACATTCGCCATGATCTTCGTCTTCGGTGTTCCGC
The DNA here is from genome assembly GCA_014805385.1 of Levipalatum texanum. Lineage (NCBI taxonomy): Eukaryota > Metazoa > Nematoda > Chromadorea > Rhabditida > Diplogasteridae > Levipalatum > Levipalatum texanum. The sequence goes on from JACMIG010000618.1 coordinate 12,332, forward strand.
TGATTCCAGGAATTCCTGAGATATTCTCTGTTCGTAATCTTCAATTGTTTTGTGATACCTTAAGTCTTGCCTCATTAGACTTTTGATTGTCGTTACTACAACCTGATAGCCGGAAACAACACGAGACACGAAACGTCCAGGGCTACCGCTACGTCCTCTTCCTGAATACTGACAACCTGACTATGTACATTACCCAAGGATGGCCAAATTCCTCCGCGCTTCCGGTGAGTCAATTTATCGGAGATCTCGTGGGCATCGGGGGATTAGAAGGACATGATGCTGAACTTGCAGCGTGTGATTTTGGAGTGATGTGTTAGACCTGAGCATGATAAAACATACATATGGGATGTGCCGGAAAAAGTGCATACATCCGGCCAGACCCTTTTTCTAACCCTACCGCAATGGAGTCTGGATTCGAAATACCCGAAAACACCTGGCCTTCCTGTAATAACAAGCTCCGAAGTCCACCGAACCGCAGCTGATCAAAGTGTCAGAGGGTGCAAGAACACTTTTCGAATATTCCCAGAGACCGTCGAATAATAATCCTATTCCCAGTATTCCCAGACGTCTCCGCAGTGTTTTTTCTCTTATAGATCCTGCGCGTACCCACGTTTCTTCCATACGAAGCAGGCTCTGCTGGCCAACCAGGTAAGAAATAGGCGATCACTTGAAAGTCTTCGGGTGTCCGAAAGAGGAAATGGGAGAAGGGACGTTGCTATGGTCACGTTGCACATGCAATCCACATGAGAGGGTGTCTGCTCCAATATCACGGCCAGTCAAAAGTAGTCGCCCTCATTAGTTGATAAGGAGAGACTTGGAGTATGTACTGAAACAGCCTATCGACCATCAAACCAGCTTGTTTTTTATTAAACATTTGATGATGTACTGCCATAGCATGGCGACTCCAAATTTCAGGAATGGATACCATTTCTTCTGAAAGATTCAAACGGAAATGCCTGCTAACGAGCACAAGTCTTTTAGAAGTTCAGTGGTGTGGCACAATAAAAATGAAAAGGATTTATGGTGACCCAAGGAGCTCCATATCCTGCTTCAGGGACCCGCAGGCGGAGGCGCAGCAGCGGCAGTATTCAATGCCGGCAGCAGCCCCACACGCACCGTCACGGTTTCGGGATCCACCCTCTACTGACTTTCCGAGACTTCCAATCAACACGCAAAGCCCATAGTTCAACATCTAGACAATAGAATTCTGGACGCTATGGACATAAATTCTTCTTAATAACCTAAAACCTGAATTTGATTCTCATTGAAATTATTTATTCTTGAATTCGCTTTCAAAATGGTTATGAAGTTTCGCTACCATGCATGAATTGTCTTACGATGCATGATAAATAAAAAAATGAAAAAATTCTGCGAGATATACATCCCTACATTCTATCAAAATATCTCCGAGAATATATCCGAGATTGGGGAAAATATCTTTCACTTAATCGCCAATCTCTTGAAAGTTTCTCCGTCCAATTTCTCCAGAAAGACCACTACAATTTATCATTTCCAATCCAATGACTAGCAAGAACTGACCTAGTGTGGTGTTTTTCGTGAATTTATAGGGAAATGTGGATATCCTCCTCTTGCTTCTCTTTCCCCTGCATCTCGGATCCAGGGCAGTTGAGAGAGAGACTCACTGTAGTCTTTCTCGGAGTCCTCTTCTAAGTCGAACATGTCGCTTCGCCAAATCGACATTCTCGAGCCTGCATCGACAATATGTAAGGAAATTTTAAGACTACAGCGATATTGCCTGTTATTCAGGCTCGGTAATCGTAGGAGTGCCATCGCTCATCAACTCGGTGTACGTCTACGTGAAACTGCTCAAGTAAGTTAGCTTTTGCTAGATAGACTTCCAAGGTCGGATGGACAGGGACAAGCGCTTCTCGACTAATCTCTACTTCCGGATCTTCATTACGCTGGGAGTCGTTGTGAGTTTCGATGAGCTCCAAGGACCATGATGTCCAATGATGTTTGCGCTTATTATTGTCGGCGGAATAAGCGTTCCGGACCGTACGCTCATCGCCCTGCGATCTCTCTCCACAGTTCTCTCGTTTCTAACCGCCAGACAACGAGAGAACAATGGAGAGAGATCGCAGGGCGATGAGCGTACAGTCCGGAACGTTTATTCCGCCGAAAATACTGTACTTCAGAACATCGTCGCCTTCCTCATGAATCTCGTCCGCTATCGCCTCGCTCTTCTGCGTCCGATCAACAAGTTCTACGGATCCATCCGCGAGACTCCGCTGGCCTCCTTCTTGAGGCTCTCTCGACATGATGAGATATCGACTTGTTCAGATCTGCATCTTCCATGGCTACCTCCCGCGCATTCAACTCATAGGGGAACTGGTCCTGTCGGCCAATCGCATCCTCGCCATACGAACACCCATCTTCTACATGAAGGTTTATATGAGTGCAGGGAATAGAGAGCCGATCAAAGAAGCAGTCCGACATATGCGGTTCACAGTAGCCCGTGTCTGTGGTGTTAAGTCTGTCCTGGATGAATTTGCGGATCAGAAGAAAAATTATTGTCCTGTCGAGTGCGGAGGATTACGTTATGGTTTACAGAACGAGTACTCCATGCTCTGGATCGGGCTGGGCCTCGCCTTGTATTCCACTCATTACCGTAGTTCCGGACACCATCATGGGTTATCGCTACGTCCCGTTCCTCAACTGCAACAACCTCACCATCTACATTACGCAAGCGTGGCCAAATCAGTATGAATCGGTAATGCGCTTTCTTACAATAAACGTCACATTCCATAGCTGGGATCGTGGAAATATTTGTCAAATTATCACTGTAGAACGATGTTTTTTTCAGTTCATGGCAACTATGCTGATTGTCTTCCAGTTCACGTTCACCGTCATTGGAATCATCGAGAACGTCCTCCTCGTCGTTTTTCTGATCGCTCTCAAATCGGGGTGCGAGTCCAAAATAACATCATAAGCAGGGTCTTTGCAAGATGGTCCGTTGGCAAGAACGAACGCGACAACAAGACTGAACAAGGACTCATATTCACTACGCTAGCCATTTTCTCGGCTCATTTGACATTCAGCTTCCTCCAGGTCTTGCCACCCTTCACAGGGGATAGACAGTTCATTTTCATTGCAGGCTTCCTACCTCTGGATCTGGTTCCTGATTCCGGAGTTCAAAGCGGCAAACAGGCCGGTCTACTTATGCTGTTATTCCACATTATAGTTTCCTGGGAGAAGACGGCGGATTTTAGCACAATCTTTAGTTTTCTCTCTTTTGGGATATCTGTTATTGTCGGCCATATTTCCAAGTAGTAGAGTACTTGCTATGGCAGTCTCCGGTCTTTCCAATTCGAGAAAATATCTCCTTTTTCCAGGGGAACGGCGATCGTGCTGGATATTCTCTCCGTTCTCCCCATCTGGATGTTTCTTGCCTTCTCCCCGGCTGTCCGGTGCGGAGAGAGATTCATGTTGTCTAGGGGGATACTATGGATATTTAGTATCCCTCGGGATAGACCAAAAAATCAAGAAATAGTCGGAAATAAGATAAGAAGAAAACAACATTTTTAGAAATTGTGCTTATCCCGGATTGTTCTCGGCTGATGGCGGATCGAAGGCAACCACTCAGGTACAGAAGAGATAAGTACGTCCTGGCTGTCATCGCAAAAGCCGCAGAACGAATTATACTGGATCAGAACTTAATGCAGATATCTTTAAGGGCTCCACCAAGGTGGACAAGAAAGAGGTGCGCTACGTCACGGTCGTCTCCACAGTTTGATCGCACACATGTATTTTATTTTGTACAGCCAAGATAATCATGTGATCTCCTATTACAAAATATTCATTCATTGTCATCGCATATTTGTGTAAAATGTATAATGGATAAAGTGGTCAATTAGAAAAGTTTCACTTGGTGATCGACTTGATGATAGCGTTTGGAACATCTAACGACTGATCGTCGACGATAACGATGTCGAAGACCTCCTTGTACTGGCTCAAGAGGCTTTGCTTCTGAAACGCTCAACAATTAGAAAGCTTATTACTGGAAAGTGTCAACCTTGTTAGAGAAGCCGATCTTGATCGTGTGATCGTTATTATGACCTTCTATTCCATCTGCCATGATCCCATCGCCCAGAGCGTCCCCGATTAAAATAATGTTCTTCCGACTAACAAGAGGCGCATCCTGTGACGATTACCGGAGCACAGAAACTGACGTATACCAACCTTTGGAATCAAGCTACCGCTCTTGTTGTAGGAATGAAGTATGTTCTCGGAGAATGCAACAATCTCGTCGTTGTCATCAAACAGCATCGTATTGGAAATGATGTCAATGTTGGCGTGAATGCGACCAAAGTGTTGCATAAGAAACGACGATATGACGTTGCCTGAAGTTGACGGATCATGGGAAATAAATAAATTTAACCTATTCCAGCGGAGAAGATAACTAAAGGAATGCCTGCACTTTCGAGGCTATCAAAGAAGAACGGCGCTCCGTCTCTGTAGTGATCGATTTGGTATTTCAAGAAGGACTGGAACGGACTTCTTATTCTTAGCACGATGCCAATCTAAATGGGGGTGCATTGCGTATTTAAACGCTGAATTTCAATACAATATAAATGTATGGGCTATTGCCATTGAGTTTGGCAATGCTGTCAAAAATTCTCCCACTCCTTTTCTAAGTATGCCTTCACCTCAATCGCACGGTGCACTCCTTCACAAGGGTCTCCAAGAGATCACGGCTGACTCGGGCACCGAGGATTGCTTGATGCGACTGCTGCCACCTAGAACAGTGTCTTGAGATTTCGCACTCCAGCTCCATACCACTCCTCCAGCAGCGGTTCCAGCTCTCCTGCACTAATCTTGTCCCACATGTCATATTTGCCGTAGGTTGCAGACAGCTCGGCGAACTGCAAAAAATATATTGCTCCGCATACATTGGCGTGCTGCTCCCAGCGGTATTCAAGCGGAAGTTAAACAGAGTGGCAGATATATGTATATATACATTGTCAGAGAACTGAGTATATGGGTTCGCTTGGGCAATGAAATATTTTCCATTTTTAATAACAGAAGCCACATAGACAGAACAATTGGCCTCACCCTCGTAACAACTTCAGGCAGCCTCTCCTTATTGTCGAAGGCTCCGTGAGTAATTCCGCACGGGCAGCCATCATCGTCAAATGCACGAGAGAGTGTGTGGTCGAAGTCGGCGATTACCTGACAATGTTCGTGAAGTTCCACAACTCTTTTTCATGCCCGCGAACGAATAGGCTTTCACATGCATGCGCCTACGCAGAAAAATAGTTAATTTCAATCTTCGTACCTAGGCGCGAAAACCACTCCATTGTCTCTAACCTGTCAGGTGGCGAGATAAACCTTGATTTCTCAGTAGAGAGAAAAGTGTTCGGACGGAAAGAAAATTTAGAGCGACTTGGAACTAATAAGTAAATTGAGATACCCACTGAAAGCGCATCGTTGCCGTCCTCTATAAACGCCAATAGCTTGGCCGCCACAGAAGCAGCGTCTCTGATGTGCACCTGGATTTTCATTGGATTGCCAGAATGAAAGGGATACGTGTGGTTGTTGCATCGCTGACTGCAGGGCGAGTGGCAAGTGTCCGAATGGATTATCCATAACTTGTCTATTTGTGAAGTTATCAATCTGCAATAAATACAACATAGATAGGTATGCCGTGAGTGAGTTACAGCGTTATGCAATCGACAATGCATGGGAGAGAGTAGCGAGTCACGTGCAATGCAAGCTGACACACTAGACTGGGCAGGTCGACAACATTCGGCAACAGGCAAAGAGACGCCAGCACGCAACAGAGCTGTTTTCCACAACAACACAACAACTAAACGAAAGTCGATGAGATGAGCGGAGAGCTTCAAAGAAAGAGAGAAATCAAGCTCTCCATCTCGTAGTCGACAATCGTAGTTGTTTACAGCCGTTGTCGACAACGAGGCGACAGCAGCTTTGCTATGCGTTTACGTGCTAAACACGATCAATGCGTGCTATCAGTCCATTGATTGTCCTCTCTCTCCCTCCAAGGTAATTGTGCTGTCTTACAGTGGAGATTATTCGAGCGCTCGCCATGTCAGTACCATGAACGCAGCAGAAAGTATAATATGTTTCAATAAAGACCTTGTTCTGGCTCCGTTTAAGAACAAGTGGGTTATTGAAGGAGCGATGCAATCCAGGTCAACTCCTCGATTACTATATTTGGATGTCAAGCATAAATGTTGTATCGCGATTCTATGCATACCAAAATAAAAGGTATTACACATTTCTCTTATTTTAAAGAGATATAAGCTCTCTCTCTAATATCTTTTTTCTCTTCCTCATAGTTCGACAGGGCAAATAATATGATTTTGGATTTTTTCAGGCTGGAATTTATCCATATTCACATCATATGTAGACATGTCAGAAGTTCATAAATAAGAAACCTTGCTCTACTCTGTTTGCGCTTTACTTTTGTTCTCCGACGCACCGGGTGAAGTAAGATCGTTAATCAATCAAGGACCGAGCGGTGCTTATCGGGAATATTCGAGAAGGTCATATGCGGGGGGGGGGGGGCGGGGGGGGGGGGGGGGGGGGGGGGTGGGGGGGGTGGGGGGGGGGGGGGGGGGGGGGTGTGG